>VTPC01008091.1:0-61381 GCA_011009095.1 Ignelater luminosus
ATAAAATGTGAAGGACTTGGAGCAGCATTAAAGAGAAATACGAATCCTTTTCCAGTGTTTTAGTTTTTATTGAATGACAGTTGGTACGCTTTTGATCTTGAACTACTTTTAGTTTTTTTATAATTTAGAGTATATCAAAAACGCCATTTGAAGTGGTAAAAAACAAAAGTAAAGCACATTTTTATTATGTTTTGAAATCAAGTTTTTCACTTTTTTTACTTTTTGGATTTTGTAATGGATACGCCATAATTGGGAAGAGGTAGAGTGATGCGGGCACACATAAAAAATCTTATGTTACCCGGCTAAAAATAAGAGCAATTATTTCGTTTTCGAACCTACAAATACTTCGAGGGCCAACGTGCATTGCAATGATATTTTCTACATGGTTTCTACTCTACTTCAGCTGTCAACACATTGATCGTAAGCTTAGATGTATGACGCTGCGTGCTGCGACTATACCTTTTTTGGGGAGGCATCGCTATCAAGCAGCATAATTACATCGTTTTCATGATCTAAAAACATCTAATAACAAACTGCCCTTGTGTTTTTTCAAAAATGCATCGTTTACAAGTAAAATCGAATTTTCCAGAGAAACTTTAAAATTTTCTGTTAACAGTTCCATTTTACTCAAAAACAGTATATTTTATTTAAAAAAACACAAAAATAAGTTTTGTCATTAAATAGTTTGCAGATTTCAAAAACAATTTTCATACGTCAAGCCTAGCCTGAAATACATACAGGGTCTGTACAAAAAGTATCGGGACTACATTTATGAAAAAAAATTTGCAGATATACGTACAATGGGTTAAAATTTTTTGTAATAACATCTGCGTTAATACACTGTTGTTAGCGTTTCTGTCACGCATGGTACGCCCCCTGGAAGTCTGCTCCGACAGAGGCTCCCTTACGTATAGTGACCTGTGAGTCGGTGCATTGTTGGGATGGAAAATCCACGTATCGGCCATCTCTTTTCGCACACAACGAACCCTTACCCTCAACCGCTCAAGCACTTCTACGTAAAATTGACTGTTCACTGTTTGTCCGGCGGGTGTAAACTTCCTGTGGACTAAACCCTTGGAGTCAAAGAAGACGATAAGCATTGGTTTTATTTTTGATTTGCCCATGCAGGCCTTTTTTATGCGAGGAGAGGCGCTGGCGTGCTACTCCGCGCTTTGTCTTTTCGTCTCGAGATTCTACTCGAACACCCATGTTTCATCATTGGTTATCACATTGTCCAGAAAATTAGGCTTAAACTCCACACGTTTTAATAGTCCTGAAAAGTCAACTTACGGGTTTCCTTCTGTTGTCCGGATAAAACTTTTGGAACCAATTTGGCACACACACTTTCCTCATCTGCAAATTGTCTGGCACAATTGAATACACACTGGATTTTTGTAAATTTAAATTTTCCGCAATCATTCTCACGCTCACACGTCGATCAGAGTCAAAAGTTTCTCCAATTTTGTTACATTTTCTTTATTTTGGCTTGTTGACGCACGTCCTGCGCGTTGCTCGTTCTTTCTTTCTTCTTTAAACTTCTTGTGCCACTCGAAAACTTGTGTTTCTGACATGGCATCCTCCCCATAGGCTTCACGGATCATGGCAAGGGATTTGCAAAGTTTTACGCAAAACTTGATTGCATATCGCTGTTCAATTGTGCGCTGCATCGTAATTCCTGACGACACAACAAACTGCTTACTCCGGGCGCGATCCACACTCTGCAAAGACTCACATGCAACTTGAGCCGGGTCGCGTCGTATATCTGGAATCCCCCATCAAAGTTCCTGCCCAGGGAGGCCACTCTGCACCCTGTTTCCTTTACTAGAAAAAAATCAGTTCCGATACTTTATGGACAGACTCTGTATAATCAAATCGCGTTAAAATTTTGTGTAAATTACCATTTGTTGCGCATCACAGTTACTACGTATAATTTCAATAGCCTGAGACAACCAAAACATTCCATTCCGATCCACAGCATACTCGAATCTCAGGAAAATAAAAGGTTCGAATCATCAAACTCAGCAGTGATTCCAGATGAGTCGCGTGTTGCCTGTTCGGTGAAGACTAGGGTAGCAGCTCAACCAATCGGTCGGTCAGATCACGGATCATTCGTCCCTGCGCTTATAAGTGAGAGCGTCAGTCCGGCTGCAGCCTTTCTCAGTCTCCCTGAGCCTGAAGCTCCTCTACAGCTGCCCACAATTCTCCATAGTGCAAACTACAAGAGTTTGTTTGTGGCTTTGAGAACCATTTGGTCCCAAATCCCCTATCTATAATTCCATAATTCCATTACCCAAATAATACTCTACTCAATCCGATAGTATCATCATTAATTGTAAATTTCTGTTTCCCGGAGAAGATCAACGGTCAATAACGCTTGTTGTTCTCTCTGTCAGTTGAAAGAAATCAAACTTCTAACCCTCTCCAGTCTCGATTAACCTTTTGATTCCGTCAATGCCCTAGCTATCTTGTCGCTAACCACGTCAATATCATCATCACCACCGCTCCATTTTCTAATAACTCCATAACTCTTCAGAGCCGCCGCAATCACCAACGAACTTCAGCATAAAGCACCAACTGTCAGTTCTGCTACCTCACCACGCGCGTCTTTTACTTCCGCACCAACATCAACACATTGGTTTATGACTGTTGGTTTGTTGAAAAGGATGACCAGAATATTCTTTTTGCAACTTTTCTACTTTTTTGCAGCTTGCGCTTTCTCAAGTAATTCTTTAAAATTACTAATCTGCTCTAAGTCTAAGAAATAAACTGATGGGTGGGAGTATTATAATCCTGCTCTAACAAGAATAACTACAATAAACTTGATTATGCGTCTTGGGTTGACCGTACTCATGACGCAATGACTTTACTGCTTCTTCCCAAAACCTTGTTGTTGATTTTATCTCTTGAAATCTTGTAGCAGCATCACTGTTTATCTCGAACGTCTCTGTGCTCTTTAAAAACTATTGTTGCATCAATAAAGGCTTTGACTGACTTACTTTTCTGTTTCCGCAGTTTCGTCCTTGCATTTTTGTAGCGTCACTGTTGGTCGCCCAAAGTAGAAGTATACTGTGGTGTTAGAGCGCATTTATTGTTGTTGTTCCTTTATCAATTTCAGTTTCATCCATTTTCATGTGTATTTTAAAATGGAGCATTTCGGGACAAATTACCAACAGATTTTTTTTGTTATTATTTTAAACCATAGAATCTCTTGGTAAAGAATATTCTAGCATTGTTGAGAAACCCTGTATAGTGTATTTATTAACAGTTGCACATCATGGTCAATTATTGTATTTTTGCCCGCATACGAAAGCAGTAATTATTCCTGAATGACCATTTACACAATAATTACTCGATTCATATCAGTTTACGTACTTTCATTTTAATTTTAGATATAACACTTAATTTTACTAAAAGCTTCATTTACAGATAATTGTTGGGTTGTATCAGTTTATTCGTATAGCATTTTCTTCTTCAAAAAAGCCATGCATGAAATTATGCCATTAGTGTTTAAATGTTCGCATCAGTCTAAAAAGTCAATTTTAATTTTAAAATAGTCTGTAATAAAGAACAATCACAAAAAACCTACTAAATGAAATTTTCCAGTTGTAAACAAAAATAAAAAAGAATGCCTTAATATATCAAATCCATGTAGCCAGGTCATCAGTAAATTGGAGTAGTTAAAGTGACCAAAGGGAAATCAACAAAAAAGCTCGCAAAATAAAGGCACTTTTGATGGTATTATTAGCCTTGTTTTCTAAGAGAGTTCGTCATCGCAGCACTAAACGCGTTAGATTGTCATCATAATATGTCGGTCATAATCGGTCTTGATAATTGTGCCATTATCATTATAAAGGTTCGCGTTTTTCTGATAATATAGGAGAAAAGCCATTAACTTAGATTAGATAAGATAAATTCTGAAGTTCCTGAGAAATAGTAGGAATACGGGAAATCTTTTCTGATAATAAAAATTAATCGTTTGTAACAAATTTTAGGAGGCAGAAAAGGAAGTTACATTGTTTCTTGTTATCAGTATACTACATATACGTACATAATTCTTTGAGTGTAAGGTATAACACTTTTTTAAAGATTCTTCAATTTTTCCTTTGTAAAAGTGACGAGTAAGTTTATTAAATAGACTAGAAGGTATAGGTTTGAAATTTAACGGTTCCTTTCTAAAGTTTCAGAACTTTTTACTGAACACCTTTTAGTTTACTTGATGAGTTTTTGTTCTAGACCAGTGTACAGTTTATTCATAAATAAAGTCGATAGAAGGTCAAGCACACCGACTGGACTAAATCAAGGTGCACGACAAAAGCGACCCCTGTCTTATAAATTATTCAATATCTAATTATGATACCTACATCCAGTTTTAAGACAAATAAACGGTTCGTAAATACAATTTTTGTTTGCTAACAAGAAACTACTAATAAACTACATTATAATTTTCTGAAATAGGCTTTGTTAGATTTTCTTGGGTAAGTCAAACAAATTGCCCTGAACTGCTTGCAATAACACATTCAATTAATTTTTCGTGTTTCAAGATGTTTAAAAAATCAACGTTGACTGATTTTTGAAAAGGACAACCAATAAGCTGAAAACGTGTCTGTCAATAATCTTAAATTAAACCAACACCTTTTTAAAAAATGTCTTATCTATCTCTTGTCCAGAAATCTCATATTACAACTATACGGGCATGAATAATTGTGCTTGGTGTTTTGGGAAATTTGTACAAAATCGAACGGGGATTGAAGCACTTCCAGAATGCTTGTAGAACTTTTCAGCATTTCAAAAAGTGAACAATTTAGTAAGAGCTTGAAACACTTTCAAAAGACCTTGAATTGCTTTCCTAAAAATGTGAAGCATTCAGTATTCCAAAGTACTTCTAAATGCTTCAAGAACTCAGCAGGTTGTGCTTGGTGCTTGAAGCTTTCATTTTTAAATATTTGGCAATTGTTGATGCTTTCAGTTTTGAATTACTGTACTTGGTTATTCAAAAGCTCACCTTACTGCAGTGCTTTGCCCAGTTCTATTACCATGTTAAAATTGAAGTTGCTTTACAGTATGTGCCGATAGTGTATAGTCAGTGAAGTAAATTGGATGCATATGCAGCGTTTGGAAATCTTCATCCAAAGATGTAATTTAGTTGCCTAACAGTACGAAAAATTCTAAAATTGAATTCTCTGAAGTAATGTATGTAAGAAGTACTAAATAAAAAGGTTCCACTTTGCATAACTTTAAAAACTTAAATTCTTCTAGCCTAGTTTGCCAGTTACTTTAAGACCCTGTGTCTCGGAACGGTACACCAGAAGACCTAAGCTTAAATAAGTAAATAGCCTTAAGTTTAGCTCAGGAATCTGCTATATCAATATTCCTGTTCATCTCAGAGACACCCTGTGTCCTATGCAAGAAACAACTTTACTTCCTAAGATTCCGTATAGAAATTAGGATCTAGTGATTAATAATTTTGTATTACAATCATATGCAAGAAACTACACCATGCTTTTCTCCAACAGCATTTTATAACAGCTGACTGCTCAAAAATATGTATCAATTAGTAAGTAGTAATCAGCTAACTGGGAGACGCTGGAGATCAGCAAATCAAAGAAGATTGCAGTGACCTCTGTTTTGTTTTGTGGATACTGAATTCTAATTATTTCCTGTATTACCGTAGTAGATTCAGTGCTGTGTTTTGCAAATTAGTGGAATTTGCGGAGTCTGTGCGTCTGTCTGTCTGCATTTGTTTTTAATTTTGAAATTTTTACTTTTTTTGGATTTGGATTCTACATCAAAATCTAAAGACCACATGGTGTCTTCGTGTTTTGATATCACCTTGGGAACATGGCCGAAAGATAAATGTTTGATTATTTTTGCGAACAGACTGTTGCTTGACTTCAGTAACAAAAGGAGTTCGTTGTGGTTATGCTTTGCATTCCCAGATGTTTTAAATTGAAATATCAATCGCATCAATCAAGCAAAGAAAGTTTGAGTAACACCGACGGTTTGTATTTGGCAGTAGATTCGCTATGCAGTCATATTTGTTAAAAAAAAAACCATTTTGCCAGCGACTTCCAAATTGCATAATGAATTTTAGGGGTCTGCGAGGTTTTCCGTAGAGGCTCGCAATTTAAAATTTTGGCGGGCAAGCATTCTAGAGCATTTAACAGAACTAAGTGGTTTTTACATATTTTCCCAACTCAGTAACAACATACATCGGTTTTAGAACTACTCAATCCACAAAAATGATAACTGTACCTACTTTAAGCGATTGCGTAAGGATAGCAACAAAACGAACATGAATATTTCGTATTTCCTGTGTGACAAGCTGAAAAACCAATTCTGAATTGTAACGGTCATTTGTTGTTCTTTCCCGTTACATGAAAATTGGCTATTTGTGCGTTCGAGGGTACCCGTAATTTCTCACTTTTGTAGAAGAAAAGCCCTTGATCATAAAAAATTGCAATTAGAAATGTTGGGTTACGAATTTTATTAGTTTGGGTTCACCTTTCTTTCGATTTCAGTTTGAAACATTTTCCGTATTTCACAACTTCTATGGCTGCTGAAACGCTGGGTATATTTATTTTAAATATTGAAGTTTAATTCTCTGCAGTGGAAATTTGACTGTTCTATTATTTGTTTTTCGTTAGGGGCGTTATATTCTAGAATTTCTGGATTAGAAGGGTTGTGAATAGATTTTCTACCGGATTTGAGATAATGATACTTTTTGATCCGCTTGAAGGTTAGTATATTACGGTTATCTATGCGCGTTTCTTTTCTCCTTGAGTTTCTACTAATCAGATTTCTTTAATTGAAGCCTTGGATAGGATCCTAATATTGTTTAAAATTTGCTTAACTTTCTTCCTGCGTTGACCGTAGAACGTATGAACCGGTTGATTTAGATTTTTGGGGAACGCAGGGAACGGCTTGCAGCAGACGAGAAGTGACCAGCATTTAAGTTACTCGTTAAATTCTAGATTCGTTAAATTTTGTCTCGAGTTAGTGCAAAACAATAAATTAGGAATAAGTTTTTTATTTTTTGTATTTCTTGTTTCCATCAATTCTGACTGACGTTCTTGGTCTCCAATTGTTTTATTTTCCGGGAGCTATCATCCTGGAATTAAGTTAATTAACTCTTCATCTGGTGAGTTACTCGAATCGTTCCGTCCGAAGGTTGGAAGTCTTCCCCATCGGTTGTGGATGGTTCAATTTGGTCAGCTCTGATTTCCGAATCTGCAGTCTCTCCGGACCGGAGATGCTGTATTCTAGTGCTCTATTTCACTTTAGAAATTGTAACTACGAGATAAATAATTTTCTTTTGTCTTAAGATTTAATTGCTTGGAACAGAATTAAGGAATTATCCATTTACAATTTTTTTTCTTAGAACCATTTATTTTTAAAAGGGGGATTAAGAAGACGATCTTACCTATGCAGGTATCTAAATGTGGCCTATCACTCGTTTTAGAAATTATTGCAGGTTATTAAATCTTATTTGTTCAAAACTTTGTTTGATTGCAGTCTTAATATAATTTGATTAAATTCTTAAATAGTCAGTATCCGGATCTGAATTAAATTTTTTTGTCAATTTGTTTTTCTTTAGGGTTTTCAGCTTCATCGGCTTCCGATCGGAAACAGCATGAAGCCATTCTGGTAAGAAAATAATAATTTTCAATTTGTATCCGAAACAGTTTAGGTGTTCTATTTTTTTTTTGTAAATTAATAAACTTGCTAGCTATTTTAAATCCTTTCTTGTAATACTGTTGGTTGAATTTAAAGAAGCTTACATGTAAATTAAATATATTTACAGGTTTTACTAAAACCTTTGTTTTTGTTTGGTGTTCTTCAAGCTCTTGTTTTTTGATTTAAATATAAATTGCAATTAATATTAAAGTTTTGCTTAAATTTTAAATCCTTTTTTAATATTTTCGAGGAACTTTATTTTTACTTTGCGTTTGTATGCAGTGCAGATAAGTAGGCAGGCTTGATATCAATGTTTGCTACAAATCTGGTTTGACCTTAAATTTATTCTAAAACTGCATTTCAAAATTTAATTGAATTAAATATTTAATATTTACGTGTTAATAACTTTGAAGGAATTTTGATGTGATTCAATGGAAAAAAATATTTTAATAATAATTTTTTTCAATTTAGATTACCTTTCTTGTTAGTATAATTTTGTGTGTTTCGTAATAATTTTGATCAAGCCTAAATTTATAGAAACTATACTTTGAAATAATAATTAGTTATAAATTTTTTGTTGAGTTTGAAATGTAAAGGTCTTTTACTGAAAGACAAAAAGACGTCCAATTTTGCGTTTTTTTTCTTATTGTGGTATAACCTCATTCCAATCTACGCTCAAGGCCACCTTTTGAGCTCAGCCGCCCTAGGACCAAGGGATCCTGGTATTCTCCTTAAATTTTTTATTGTAACGCAAGGCCACGTTACAATATATCTTTCACTTTTACTTTCTTCACTGTTAATTTTTAAATTCAGAAACTAAAATTCTACCATGAAAAAATGTCTACAAGTTACTGTCATTTGTACTTTGTATCTCCTTTGTTTAAAACTGTTTAAGTTTAAACAAATTAGATAACAACTTGTATTAGTCAATGTTTCCAAAGCATTTGCCGAAGTTCCGTAAATAGTAACTTAGTATTCTATTCAGTATCTACTTATTACATGCGAGTTTGAGATTTTGTAGCTTTTGAGATTTACATGATAAAAAAACATCACCAAGTTGACTTATTGAATAACGAGAAACGTTCGTATATTTCACAGTTAAAGCGTCAATACTGAATTGCTTTGTTTGGTTAAATTTCTGCTCGAAAGTTAACTTTTGCTAGATACACTTGCTTTTATAACAGTCAATTCAGTCCTGGTTGTCGAGTTTGCCCTTCTCTACTCTAAACTACCACAATATTAATTTTCTTATTAACAAAGTTTTTTAATGTGTATACAGGATTATTTACATATGATAATGAGCTTGAACATTTTTTATGTATGCAATCCAATAAACAGTTGATGATCACCTAGACAAAGTTTGTTTTTTGCCGCCGAAGCGATAATTGAATTGACAGTTCTAAACTAAATATTTTCGATAGGCATTATTACAGCTTTTCATACTGAAATTAAAAATGTAATGTAGATATTTACCTAGAAAGCTTGCGCAAACTAAATGACAAATATTATAGGTTAAGTTCACTTGATCCGTTAGAGTAAAGTAACCGAAACATCGGTAATACTAATAATGAATATGACGTCATTATCAATATTTATCACCTCGTTACCCGTATCGGTTAGAAGCAAAATTTCACCCCGGTTACGACTAATAGTTATTTACATTTCAAGTCATGAAAGTTATTTATTACTAAGAGCATACTGGAAGTACGAGACCGTAAGGCCGAGTACTTCTAAGCTTCTGAGTCATTGACGTGTTATACATAAATTTTTTTCTGAAACTGGGTAAGTTATCTAAAGATTGTTCAAAAATCCATAATCTTTAAAATGCCAATTTTGATCATTATTTAAATAAATAATAATCAAGTCTGTTAAAGAACATTAGGTTTAATTAAAAAACTGATAATCAAGTCTGTTATTCTACTTTACATGTGCTAGTACTGTAATAATTAGATAAAGATCAACTTTTAAGACACAAGATGGTCATGAAAAAAATTTGCCTTTCTTGATAGTTAATAAACTTTTATCATGTTAATTAATTTGCGGTCGTAGAAAAAATACAGTATGTAACTCATTTTATAAACTTTTTTACGCTGTAGTTGTTTGTGTCGTGAAACCGCCTTAACGGCTGCTTGCTACCGATCATTTTTAAAACATCGGAGTAAAGTTTATTAGAAAAAAAATCATAAAAACAACTCGGTAGGTTCATCACCGTATGTGAATAACTCTGTAGCTATACTACGAATTTTATAAATCTTAAAATTAATTTAAAAAAATTCCAACTTGAGCAGCATTCTAGGATTACATAACTTGGTGGTCTAGTAGATTAAGATGTTCAACGCGAGATTGAAAGATCTTGTCTTAGCAGTGACAGCATAGAATTTATTTTGACTATTGATTTGTTTCTTTTTCTTTCCTTTCTGTTCTTGAGTTCCGATTTTTGCTTTTGACTTTACACCCTATCTTAAATATAACTTCTTAGTTTCTTTATAATTAATTTATCTTTGTAGTTCAGCTGTTAATTTAAGAGTAAGGCACAAAATTCGTGGCTTAATAGTTAGAACACATATAAATATAATCCGTAATGTAGTTAAAAGCAGACTGGAAATCTGAAGTGCTAATACGTCATGGTTATCATAGCAATGGTAACAACCTCGCAACTGCAATTTGTGATAAGCGTTACTTTAATGCACTTTAGGGCATGTGTATTTAAAGAAGGTAGGTATTGGTAAACTCAAGCTTATTTAGCCGTACAGATTCTGAATAACTGAAGTTTTGTAATTGTCAAAACTCGATTTTGTCCAATGTCTAAATAAACATAACCAAATAGTAGATTCAATTTCATTATTAACAATAAAAACTTATTATCTAAATATTGTTTAGTAGTTCGCTTAATAAAAGAAGAAAAAGAAGTGACAACTGATATTGGCATGCGGTATGGGATTTAATATTCTAAGGCTGTACTTTTACCAGTGGCGTAACTGGGACTATCTAAAGGTTTAAAGTAATACAAAAGAGGTTCCGGATTTTAAAATATCATAACAGCTTGTAGTAACGACCACTTGGGCAGTAGTCTCATCCACAAGCAATAAACTGCCAGAAAGAAAAAAAACTATTGATAAAATGCATTTGAAAAAAATTTAAATTGAGTATAAGTCTATCCAAGCCCGCATTTACCTTCAATGCTATACGTATTTTGCTGGGAATGTCGTTGACGACCGGATGTTTAGCGCAAGATGCCAAAGGTGAAGTGTTTCAATTAAAGTGATAAACAAAGCAATGAGATTTAGAACCATAAAAATGTATTCTGATAGATCTTTCAAAAACCCATTTAAACTAATCCCGAAAGAGGCCTAAAATAAAAGTATTCAATTTGATAGCCTCCCAGCTTGGTAAAAGCTATTTAAGGCATTGCCGCATCTTTCAAGATCCCTAAAACTCTTAAGGTTAGTCTGCACTTCTTAAATGAACTAAGACTGTAATTAGAAAGTGGTTTGGATGTTTTAGATTTCACACATTTCTCATTTTTAAAATTCACAACTCTTCTGTTACTTTGCCAAAAATTGGTTTTCATTTTCCCAGAGATAAACACCTTTGCAAGTCAATTTGTTCTTGTTATTTAAAACAGCATTTCTCAATATTTTGTGTATGAAGAACCCAGAGTCCTACACAAAGGAATATCTTGAAAAAATATTTTTGATGAAACACTAAGGGCCCAGTTGTTCTCTGAATGGTCAATACGAGAATCAGCAAATCTTGAGATTTGTTACTATTGATTTAAGCATTTTTCACATTACCAAGAGCTGTGTGAAATTTTGCACGAGTCGATATCCTGATATTTCATTTGACTGAAATAAACTAAATGTTCCCCAAAAACAACTATTTGTAGTCTCGATGAAACCCAAAAGGTTGATATCCAGAAAAGCCCTAAAACTTTCAAGATGACCGAAATACCTAAATGACCTGACTTGCCCAAAGAATTTAATCTAGTAACCAACTGACCCGAAATAACCGTAAGGTCGGATTTGTTCATGATGTTCAACAAACTGGAAAACCCTGACAGGTTTGATTTGAAGAATTAGCTTTGCTTCTTTATAATAGAAGAACGCAGAACAACCTTTCAATACCTCCTTAGAATATAGTTCATCAAGATTTTAGAAATTAAAAAAGAGAATATTAGAGATTATCTTTTGTTAGATTTAGTTCTGTTTGTTAAATTTCTAGTACATGGATAATGATATATTAAATCTTAAGATGATTAATTAATTAATAATACATTTTGTCTCTCTAGTTCTAACTTAGGTATTGTAAGAATGACTAATCTAGAAAACTAGAAATTCCAAGAATAAATCCATTAATTTTGGAATTATAAAAGGTACTGTACAGTTAATCTACATACAAGAATATTACCTTACACAGGTATAACTTGAAATTTCCAATATAAACAGTTTCATGAATAGCAAATAGTGACAGCGCAAAGTCGTAAATATCTTCTAGAAAAGTTGTTTGTTTTGGAGTTGACTGGAATTTACTACCAGGAAATTTATCTGCACAGTTCTAATTCTATTAATTTTTTAGTGACGTAAAACTTAAACAGAACAAGTAAGAAGATAACATGGTACCTTTATAAATATAGCCCGGTTTTACGCCTTCAAACGGCGAGGTCGGTAATAAATGTTAGGTCCTAAAACCAATATCAGCAAATTATGAATAATGAGTAAGGCCAAAGTGCAAATTTAACCTTTCAACATTGAAAGCTAGAAATACGAGTAGAAAATTAGTTTACATAACTGAAAATTGATTAAAACTTGAATTAAGCGCGTTAATTCGAAGTAATAAATTTCAAATCCGTTCACCTTATTTATCGGAAAATAACTGTATAGGTATAGAAAACTACTAATAGTACGTGCATCCTGAAAATCTTTCAAATATCTGTTAGAAAAGCTGAAAAGTTCGAATTCCTATTTCATAATGCATTGCAAACGTAACACCTTTCCCTACCTAACGTAACACACGTAATACTCGCAATTTAATTAACGTCGCTGTTGACGGGCTGCTTTGACCTGTGGGGGTGAGCCGTAGGATTCATACCACAAAGTCTAACGACCAAACCAGACTTCCTCTCGTTTCAAACAGTCATTCTACCCACATCACGTACTCTACACGCCTACAAAAGACTTAAATCTTGTACAATGAGTGAAACGGAATTAATACATACCCGTCTAGTGTGAAATGAGACGCTAAAACAATACTCAAGAGCTTTCACAAGGGTGATAAAATCATTATCAGATTTTTTTGTTGAACGTTTTTTTTACAGTTTTTGTTTTAAATCAACGATTAAAATGAAAATACTTTTCCAGAATTAAATTAAGGAACAATAGAAGTTTGAAATTATTTAAACTCAAAATTCTAACAGTTGTTATGAATAAAATTAAATTTTGACTGTTCTGTTTATGTAAATTTGATTTCAAGTTTTCTTTTCAAAACCATTTTAAGATGTCCTACAATTAGATTTGTTAAAATTCCTTCCTAACTTTTCTGTGTCCTAATTCTCAAATACAAATTAGCAATTGTTTTCATTTTTTAGTATACTTTGATATACGCAAATAATTTACATCTACGCGAATACTAAAAGTGCATTTATTAAATTTAGAAGTTCCAACACTTCTCGCTCGTCTAAAGTTTTTTCTCTTTTGGAAGCAACCCATTCACAAAAACAAAAGAACGAATTGAAAAAATAACAAAAACATCTAGAAACAATCGAGGTAAAGAAACAATCAACAAGGATAACGCACGTAGTCTACCTCACGTTTTACACTATATTACAGGTCTTTGTCAATACATCTAATCCCTGTTTTAATTACCAATTAAGGTAAGCTCCGTGTGCTGAACGTGTGGTTAACTCGTAGTCGTACAATTAATAATTCCTAGGTTATTGATAAATTCTAATTTGTATTGTACTACTTGGCATTTTTTTAAAAATTTGATAGATGTGGTCCCTTTTCAAAATCTACATGCTTAAATGTCTTCAAAAATCTTGCCAAGATTTGTTTATTTTAGGTTGATATGGAAATAATAAAAGAAAACAGTTTTTAGATTTGAATTGAATTTAATATTTAGTCTGCTCATTTGTTAAATTAATCTAGGAATTGTGTATTTTTAGATTTTATTCATTTAAAATACTTTTGTAAATAAATAAAATCATTCGGACTTTCAATATTCCTTCTTGTGAAGCAATCTTAAACTACGTTTGTATTTTACGATCTTTTTTGGATATCAGCTGTTTTCCCGTATAAAAATTCTAGTTCTGCTTGACAATTTTTTAAAATTTATAATTTAAATTAAAAAAGTAAAATAAATGTTAGAAATCATCAATTACCTTTTTAAATCAATTTTTAGAGGTCTAGTCACTTTTGTGTTTTGAATTCAGCGCGTAACTGTATTCCATTGTTTTCTAAGGTTTGTCATTATTATGGTGACATTTCTCTTGAAGCAACAGGTCGTTGGCATTTTGGTGATAGTTGGTGAAGATAATTTATTCTACCTTTGTGGAGTCTTAGTAAAAATTAGTCGTATTTAGATTCCGTTGAATCATTCTATTTATCGATTTTAGATATTAGATCATTGTATAATCAATGTTATTGACGTTTATAAACGAAATCGCTTGACTTTAGGAAGGTTACGTGAAACTAGATAAACCATGTGGGTGAATCAATTCAGAATATGTTTAGTTGTAAGTTCTAATAAAATCAGGGTGACGTCATTCCGACCTGAGCGTAATGATAAAATAAGATTTAAAACTTTATGCATCTGTTCATATTGCCCAACTTTTTTTTGATGTACTTATAACTTTTATGCATTAAATATAATTATAGGGCAAACTTGTTGTTTATTACTTTATGTGCATATCCTTATCTGAGCTTAAAATTGTTTGACACCTGCCACCCAAACTAAGTGACACCCTCAAAGCCGGATTGTGATTCAAATGAGCATTAAGTTTGTGTAATTCAATTAAGTAACATTTTAAGCCAGTGCATTAGCTTACATTGTGGCCCCAATAAATATATACCTGCTATATATTACCTATTTTTGTTGTTCAGGGAAATTGAAGGACGTTTGTGTGTGCTAAATTTGAAAACTCGTTTCATTTTCAAAATCCAGATTTGATTTTTACAATTTTTATCATATAGGGCAGCTAACCTAACTCGGGCTTTTGTTTTGTAAATTGTGTCAGGAGTTCCGAAAGTTAAAGATAAAATAGTAAGTTAAATTGCTATTTCAGAAAAATATAAAATTGCTTTGAAAGTACAAAGACTAAAGGACATTCAAAATATTTTTACAAGAGGGTATTACATGTTGTAGGAATATCTTACCGTTCAGGTGGGATATTAGAAACTTGTCACACTTCTCACAACATTTATCAAATGTTTTGCAAACTTTTTTTTAATATGAACCAAACAGTTCTTTTATTTGCTTTTTCTGATATCTTCTTTTTCATTCAATTTCGAACAAAAAGTTAATCGACGTACCAGTATTTATTCAATACAGAAAGACATTGAAGTAAGTTGATAGATAAAAGAAAACAAAAAATAAATAAGGCCAGGCCATACTGTATGAGTTATATATATAAAAAACAAAATTAAATTTTTACAGGACGATTATAAGAAATAGCCTTAAATTTTAAAATTAGGCTAAAAAACTACAGGAAAATTTTATTGGTTTTGAAGTATTACTTGCATTTAAATATTTCTTCCATAAAAAACTTGATAGTTCAAAATAATATGCAGTTGGAATCCTTCTTACCCTAGTTAATCTAAAATTTTATTAAGTTTAGAAAAATAATAGAAGTAACTGATATGCAACTATGCAATTGATATTGTAACGAAATATTTTTTAAGAAACACATAATGTAAGCCGATACAAGATTTATCTTTTATTAACCTTTTGAAACAATTTATAAATGGGAATGCGTCGGTTCTACAATCCTTTGACGTTCTCAAAGACACCATGTGGAAATGCGGGTCAAGATTTTACCTTCTGGAAGAAACTATGAACTAGCACCTTCTCGAAAGGACTCTACACAAATATGTTGTAATTAATCCACTACTTTGGTTTTTCAAAGAACTGTACGAGAATACAAGTTAGACTTTGTTGTTCATTAGTCTTCCATAGGCTTACTAGCTAAATGGGCTTTGGTTCTCACTGATCGAACTTTATAGAAAATTGGACAGCCACAAATCGTTTCAAAAGAGATATGAATGGGATCTTGTTTTGTTCTCCATTTGCATTTACGTACCGGAGCTAGCCTTTGGCATAGAATCTTTTTTGAGCAAGCTATTTGAAAACACTATATGTATTAACCTTCTAAGGGAAACTATGCAGAAACATAGGTCAAGCTTTACGCTACATTAACTTTACTAAGAAAATTATAAACCATTATGATTTCCACCTTAAGAAAGAGACGAGATTTGTTCTCCAGTCACTTTCTCAAAGAAACTGTGCCCTTCATTAACCTAGCCCAAAGAAACTATACCCAAAAACTAATTGGATTTTGCTCTTTGTTAAGCTTCTCGAGAAAATCATGTAGGTACTTACATAGGCAAGTTTCTTTTCTACTAACGTTTGTAGGAAAACTAGACTTCTCCCTTCATTTGCTTTCTAGAGTGATCCATAATATAACATAGTTAGGCTTTGACTTTTACTAATTCTAGATGAGATGTCTGTTTTATATTTTTGATTTATCTTCTCGAGGAAGCTATGCACAAACAAATCAATGGGCTAAAACGAGTCAAGTTTTGGTTTCTACTCATTAACCTTCTCAAGAAAACTATAAACTATCATGATGTATTTCATCATCTATTTACCTTCTTAAGACATCATCTACAAACAGGGATGGACTTTGCTTTTCATCCATCTTCTCAAAGAAATTACCTCTTCCATTAACCCGTAGCTGGAACTCTAGTTTTAAGGGAGCTATACACGGGTACCAATAAAGCGTTATCCTTTATTAGCGTTCTCAAAAAAACTGCACAAACGTGGATGGGTTACTTCTTTCAAGAACCTACTCAAAACAATTAGACTCAAACATAGGTCGGGCTAGGCCCTTTTATCAACCTTCAAGATGGAGTCATACTATAGTCTGCTTTAATTCCTTTAAGGAAACTATGCAAGAACACTAGACGAGATTTATCTTTATCTTTTCAATGAAGTATATACGTACAGGAATAGAGCTTTGTTCTCTATCCACCTTCTCGAAGAAACTATGCGCAAACACAAACCGCGCTTTGGCATCTGTTATCTATTTTGAGTAATCGATGCGCAGACCTGGGTCAAGCCTAGCTATCTACTTGCTTTCTAAAAACGACTATGAGCAAATTAGATCGGGTTTTATGGCATCGAATCTTGCCTTCAATCAGTTAGTCTTCTTAAGAAACTATGCAGGAATAGGTTTTCTATCTATATTTCGAAGGATACTATGCCTCTATTAGCTTGTAGTTGTAGCTCTAGCTCCATACAAGAAGACCAATAGGATTTTGATATCTCATTAGAACTCTGCAAGAGCATAGGACAAGGTTTTGCTTCTATTGACCATCTGTGGAAAACTAGCTTCAAACACGAATTTGGCTTTGTCGTGCTTATAATCTTCTTAGGTTAGGTTTTTATTTCCACTAGCTGGCTTGAAAAGGCCATACACAAACCTTTCATAAACCTTTTCAAAAGAAGTATACCTATTTATTTCTTAGACGTCGGCTGGTTCAGCCACTTATTAATTTTTTCAAACAAATCACAAATACGGGTCAAGCTTTCATGTTTATTAACTTGACTAACCTTCCCAAAAATGCTGTTGTTTTTTAAATACCTTTTCAAAGAAACTATGTCATTCATTAATCAATAGCTATAATTGTAGTTTTAGCTCCAAAAGAACTGGAATAGAATAGAATAGAATTTTGCTCTTTATATACTTAGAAAGGCAGGTTTCTGTATTAACCTTCTCAAGAACACTAGACTTAAAGACATGTCAGGCATTGCTCTCCATTTGCATTCTAGAAGAAGCAACACCTGTGTGTAGCCTAAGTGGGTTTTGACCTCTACTAAGTTATTTGAGAGAAGCCATATACATATACTAGGTCATTCACATTCTCGAGAAGACTATGCAAAAAATGATCAAGCTTTGCCATTTATTAACATGTTTTAGGAAGACGAACCTGACGAACATGCAACGGGCTTTCTCTTCATCCACCTTCTCAAGGAAAGTATTTTCTTTATCAACCTCTAGCTTTAGCTCTGCTTCATCTTCAAGGGAGCTGTACCAGAGTACCATGCTTTTCTCATATCTCATCGAGTTTTTTCTTCCATTAATCTTCTGAAGGAGATTGTACTCGAACTTTATTAGGTTTCTAAAAGAAACCAGGCTTATAGTCTAATTGGGTTTCTATTTCTGCGAGCTGAAGTTGAAGAGGTCAAGCACGGACACTAAAAAAGACATTGAAAAAACATCGGTCGGGCTTTGCCCTGCATTAATGTTTTCAGAAAAGCTATCTCACCAACATGGTATTGGACTTCGCCCTTTATTAATCTTCTTGGGGAAAGTTCTTTTATAAATAAGGATTCCAAATGATAGAACCTTATTCATTGCCTTGTTACTATGCATGTTATTTCTCAAAAAACTTACAACAAAAATTAGGTTGTTAATTTGCTGGTGTAAGCATGGATGGACTTTCACAAAAGCCAGTGTTGCTTGTGTTGTCAGTATATCTGTTTATATTTAAAATTATTTATATAAATAGTATAATTATTTAGAGGTGCTTAAATAGTACCTACCCTTTTAACAATTATTATTACATTAGAGTAATTAGTGCATTAAACAAATAATTTAGAAAATCTTGAAAGCTGTCATGTAACTGCTGTTCATTACCATTTAAAAACTACCCATTTTGAGAAATTCATATTATAATGTAGAAGGTGCTGTACAACCAGATAAAGATAGTTTCTAATTAACAACGCTGGTTTCATAAGTAAAATGTTTAATTATTATATAAACTTAATGATAAACAATGTTTCTTGGTTCTATTGTTTTCATGTTCATTTAAGAAAATGGGATATAAATGTCGTTGCTTCTCTATTTATATTATAAGTTGTGTTGATTATTACAGCACTTCTATGCCTTTTGTTTCTGTTAGCCTTTTGTATCATTGTAGCTATTCACGAAAAGTATAAATCAGCTCTGCTTTTTCAGACAGTATGAAATAATTTAAAAAATGGTTTATATTTTAATTAAGTATGCCACAAATCTAACTGCTACTTTGTAGAAAATCTGTTGCAATCGCTAAATCTAAAAAATGCAATTTTTAGCAATTTACTGCTCAATAAAGCATGCAACATACTGTAAAAATAATTATAATAGCAGTATGCACTTAAATGGATGTAATGGGAATTTTTACAGCGCATTAAATTTTTTATTATTATGCCACCTGCAATAAAAAGCACTTTACGTAGGTATAATTGAAAAAATATGTAAATCGGGAAAATCTAAATATAGATTTATAAATCTCCCTTGGTGCAAATCGATTCTACTTCCAATATTAAATGTATATTTTGCAAAATGAATAAGTCTTCTAGAAACAGAGTTTCAAATTACTACCCCAGTAGACTTTAATCAGTTCTGTAAGTACCTAGTGAATTTGTAAAACGGGCGTAACCTACTTCACTATGACCCACTCGAAGTTCAACGAATGCATTCCTCGTAAAGGATGAAATTGCCAATACTCGTGGTTCGTGACCGTAACGTGAATATATTTTTATCCCACATTTTATGACGATGTCTTTTTTTAAGGTAGCTTGAAAAACGTGGCGAAAAAACATGATTTAAAGAAGTTTCTCCATACGACTATGATTTCGTGTTTCTTTAATCTTTTACTCTTTTTTGCTTCCTAATATTTGCTTGCAAGTCGGGATTGTGGAATGTAATATTTGATTTGGATTTGCGTCGTTTTATTTTTTGGTGTAATTTAATTTGATTAAAAATCTCTGTAAATATGCGTGTTAGCATGGTTTTGCGTAGTTACAAAATTTAGTAGTCTTTTAAAATTCTGAAAACATCTAATGTAATTAATATCAGTTATACGTGAATGGTTCAGTGATTCCTTTTACATAATCTTTTAAAGCATCGAAGGACCTTATAAAGTGGGGCTATCGGTAAAAAGCTAGTCTAGTGATGCTGATATATGTAGACCTGTGTCAAGCACAAGCCAATAGGAAACCGACCATATCTTACATGACATTTCAGATACATTTGTTACCGTTTCTTTATAACTTTAATAAGCTGCATTTCTATTATTCTTTTGTTACTTTTGATTATATCTTAATAAGTTTCTGAAATGAAGGTGTATGCATTCTTTTCCTTTTTGATCTTTTACCAACTATTAAAAAACGAGTAACATTATTATATGATTTTTTAATTAAAACTTTAAAGTTTTCATTTCTAATTTTTATCTTTATGTTTTCCTCATAATCAAAGCCAACATGCTTATCTGCACAATTGGGAATCTTACAATTTACTGTCAGATCTTAAATTAGTGTTATAGTACAGATTGTTATGGGGTAAACGGAATATTAAAGTATCAACTAAAATTTGTAGTATGCTGTGTTACATGTGTACTCGTAAAATTATATTAAAAAATCTATTTTAAGAAAGTTCGTTTTATCTCTAAGAGTTCATTGTTGTAGTCTTTTATGTTTTTAGAAAATGTTCCTAAATAGTTAATTTTGATATCTTCGTTTTTCTGTTGAAAATGCTTTTTAAAATGTTGAAACGCAGACGATTTATTGCTTCCAGTGGGACGAGAACATCCTGTTTTATCTTGCTAAATAATATTTTGTGTGGACCAAGTTTGCTTGCTAATCAGAGTTATTTGCGCTTGTACAACTTAATAGTGAAGTATTGTTCTTTAACTACTTTGAACCTGTTATTCTAGAGAAAATCTCTTTAGTTTCCGAGCAGGCACTATGCTTCGCTAAGTCACGGAGGATTTTTCCGCTTAGAGTCCACTTTGGTACTAGCGTCATCGTTAACCATATCGTTAAATAAAGTTAGATAAAGCGTAGGTGTTTGCGTTGCAGGAAATATTTTGTCTATCGTAATTATTACTGATTGTATTTAGCCGCAACGAATTCCAACAGGTTTATTATCTTCATCCCCCTAATTCTTTATCAATCGCAATCTTGCCACGGAAATCTAGAATTTTTAAATATATACCAACCTAATCTCGCCCATAAGCCATATGTGAGATTATTGTAATAATATTCACTATTGTTTATTCAGCAGACGTGAAGCTGAAGGAATTTTATTGATGAACTTTGGAGGCTTAAATACTTGGTCAATAAATTTTGCACTAGGAGTTTCCTCGTTTCAACCAACTGGAGAGCTGGGCAGGCAAACTCGCAGTGGGATCCTCAAGATTTGTAAATTTTCAACAGTTCAGCATTTTAATCAATTGTGCGCAAACCGTATTAAATTATCAGACGAGTGCTAGAATTGTGCTCTCACGGACTAACTGTTACAACTGACTGCGTAAGTTCAACTCCTGTATTGATAATTTCGTTTGTATTCTTTGGAAAATAAATTCTATGGTACTAGTACCATAGAATTAATTAGATTTTAGGTAAATCCTCTTAAACAAATTAGCCTGCAAGACTTCTAATTAAAATATAAATTAAATAAAGTTTTGCTTTGACATAGATGTTTTTATTGAGCCACCACACTACTGTTTAGTTACAATAGTTCATTTATCTTTGTTACGCATCTTAAATAAACGTTAGGTTTGCAGAATCGTTCTTTGTTTTACAATAATAATAAATTAATTTAAATAAACAACATAAGTAAAACTTCTTGTGTTTATTTGATATAGAATACTTAACATTAAAGAAGGCTTTAACATGCAGAGCGTATCATTCCAGCCATTCTGTCTCCAAACTGCCGAGTTAGCCAAGTAGCACACCGAATTATATGTTGACGGTGAGTTACCATCTCTGGTTTATTAACTTCTGTTTTTTCCGTAACTAGTGTTTTATTGCAGGGGTATTAATGACTCACTCTACGTTTTCTTATAGTACAGGGTTGTTTCACTATAATTATCTTTGTTGAATTTCTAAAAATTTAAACTGTAAACCCCAAATTTATTTTAACGTTCCTTTTTTCTATAAACAAACAATTTTTATGCTCACAATATTTAATCTACAAAATTGGAAAAACTCGTAGTAATCAATCACTAGTTGAAAAAGATATTTTTTCTGTTGTAATTTATACAGTAATTAATCAAATTATAATTTTCCTTGGACCAAATTCATCACACATTATTTATTTAAGTTTCAGATTTAACAAAAAAAAATATAAAAAAATTACTAAGTTGGTTTATTTTTAGACCATTTAATCTATCACTTTTATAAATGGTGAGTTTTGTAAATATCTTTTTAATGATACTATGAATTTCTGTTTTATAAATGATATCTGCTATAAGCTTTTAGTTCTAATGGCACGTGTATGATACGAAGGTCAGATCTCGCCCGTCATTAAAATGAATAATTGTCTCTTATTAGCTAATTTTCAGATCGATTCTTCTACTTATTTTTGTTTCATTTAAATAGTAACCTTTATTATTTATTATTTGACAAATCAATATGCCATCTGCTACGATAAATTATGAAATATTTAGACTTTGCACAGCCTGTTTCAAACTTATTATAAATACAAATTAAGTGAGAAAGGTAAAATATTTGTTTTCTATTTGAAAAAAGAAATTTTTAAAACTTAGTTGGTTCTGCTTGTTAGATGGCGTTCACCATATCTCTTGCTCAAAGTATGTACAAAATAAGTCATGCTGAAGAGGTTGTTGCTACTATTTAAAAAACATTTTTATTAATTACTATCTCATGTTCTCTCAGTTTGTTTACTTTTAATTTTAATTTTATTAAGCTATAACTAAAACCAGAATTTAATTAGCAACACACTGTTGAACTAATTTAATTTAGTCCTATTTATTGCATTATAATACGGTTTTAACAATGCAAATACAAATTACCATTTAATTATAGATATGCATATTTTATTAATAGATTATGTTATGCAACATAAAAGCAAATTTCTATTAGGAAAATTCTGCTCTTTAAAGTTCACTGATACATTAATAATGCCTGCCTTTTTTATTTAATTAAAATTGAACAATAATTAATTATTCATTAAGCAAATTATTTGAAACTAGGAGGTTCGGCGTTCGAAAGTCGTTAAATATTAATAAATTCGATATCAATCATCATTTGCATGTAAACGTGTTCCCTCAGGGGTTCAAATGGGGTAGTAAATTTATAACATACGCACAAATTAAAGTTGGTTAGATGCAATGCATTAAAACAATTCAGTGATTCTTTGCGTTCACATTATTTCATATTGTAATGTAATTTTCAGAATCAACATTTTCAGGTAAAATCTTTATAGCAGAGATACATTATTTGTTGTTTATTCTCTTCTTGATTCCACATTTTAAATATTGAAGTGGGTAGTACATCGGGGGATATCGAATCTTTGTTTTTATAAATCCTTTTATTTGATTTGCTATTTTGGGAACAATAAAGCACGTTTTTATGTTGTTTTTATTTGTATAACATACACAAGGATGTAAACAAAAAACTAATCAGTACATGCAAGTCATTATTGTATAAATTTTTATTTAATTACAGAATTATTTAAATTTAACAGCAAAGCTTACATTTGTCTACTTAAGCTAAGTTTCACATGTATTTTCACTTGATACTATGAGGATAAACTCCCCAACATTAAAACGAGCTAATACAATAGCAAGACGTAGACTGTTTCCACTTTTCAAATAAAAGACCTGACGGAGATTTCTCTTGCTCCTGCTCGCTTGAAGATTCTCAATAGTCAGTAGGCGGTAGAACAAGACAACTAATAGTTTTCAAGATCTTTCGGTTTCTATTCCAGAATGAACTTAA
Source organism: Ignelater luminosus (assembly GCA_011009095.1). NCBI lineage: Eukaryota > Metazoa > Arthropoda > Insecta > Coleoptera > Elateridae > Ignelater > Ignelater luminosus. The sequence continues at coordinate 23,677 of VTPC01008091.1, forward strand.
AGACTTTCCGGTAGACAGAAAAGACATCTTTCAAACTACATCGGCAGTTTAAAAAACTATTTTTATTGACGTTTTTCATGGTTTCCTTTAATAGTGAAGGTGAATACCGGAACAGTAATTTTTACACATCCACCGTAAAGGCACTTCAGTAACTTAATCATAGTTTCCTGCATAGTTATCCTTGACAATGTCGTGCCAATAAATCTCATTGCAGATCGCCGCCGTTCCATTTCCTATTTTTACCGATACACCCTTCTAAAACCATTCATTGAAAAACCATCGCTTCGTGTAACAACTGTAACTATGACCACCCTTCTAGACTATTATCGTGGCATCTTCCGTTTGCATCATGTGAACACCAAACTATGTTTCATCGTCCTGATATAATCCCATCCAAATGAAAAAGAAATTAATTCCTATGGAAACTGCAAATCAACATTGATGACTGACTGATTGGCATCGCTTCTTTAGGTACACTCATTTCTTTTAGTTGATAATGTCATTTGGAAAACATGAGTTTTTTTACTCTTTTCATTTTACTAACACAATTATTTGCTTTCAGGTTTCAGAAGAACTTCATTTGAGAAACTCAATGAGTGTCATGTTTCATGTGATTTCGCTTATCGGGTTTCATAATGCAGTCCCCGCTGGTATAGTGACTGCTCTTGAAAGAAAGTCAGGATCGGACTAAATCAGATGCTGCTGCTACATTAGTTCCGTGTTCTTTTTTTATTTCGTATAGCAGACATTGTAATTCTGTTCCTCCTCAAAATAATGACTTTTTATAAGACAATTCTCAAAACTAAGACATTTATCGTAAAACTCCTAACAAACAACATCAAGATCTCCTGGTTTTGAAAACAAGCTGGGCACTGACTTTCATTAACCTTCTTAAAAAGCCAAACACAGACATGGATCGGACTGCGCCTTCCATCAACCGTATTTCAAAAAAGCTAAACATACCAAGCGTCATTTGCGGTGGCTTAGGATAGTTTTACGCTTTTTATCGACCTTAAGAATACTAAATACAAACACTGGTACCGCGTACCTGCGGTATTCCAGGCTTGTGCTTCGCTTTCCATCAATCTCCTAAAGAACTAAATATCCCACACGCCAGCTGCCGTAGCCAAAAGTCGTGCGTTGCTTTTAATGAACCTTTTAAGAGAGCTAACTATTTCAAGATTTGGCTTCATCTTACATTGACCTTCTTAAGAATATTAAATACAAATATGGACCGAACTACGCTCTTCAACGAAGCACCGGCGGCGGCTCACGGTTGTACTTTGCCCTCTATCAACTTTTGAAAAATATTTCATAGGTCACCTCCACTGATCCAAAGTCGACATTTACACTCTTCATTACTTACTCTTTATTCAACGAGCTCAAGGTCATGTTTTACCCTTCATGAATCTTTTAAAGAAGCTAAATATCTTACAGGTCACCTGGAGTAGCCTAGGGTCATATTTCGCCTTTCAACAACCTTCTAGAAAACCTAGATATCTCACAGATAGCCCAAGGTTGTCTTTTGTCCTCCATCAACTTCTTAGAAGAGCTAAACATCTCACAGGTTGTGGCTCAAAGTTGGGCTTCGCTCGCTATTGACTTACAAATTTGGGTCGGGCTATGCTTTTCAACGGTTTACCTGCGGTGGCCCAAGGTCTTGCTTTGCCTTCAGAAAACTTCTAAGAGGGTCACATATTCCACAGACCACTTGCAGTGACTCAAAGTTGTAGTTTACCTTCTATCAATCTTCTAAAAAGGTTAGATATTCTACATGCCAACTGGTGTACTGTACCCTTCATCAACCTTCAAAGAAAACTAAATATTTCACAGGACATCTGCGGTGACCCAAGGTTGTGATTTACCCTCTATCAATTTTTTAAAAAAGGTAAATATTCCACAGATTACCTGTGGTGGCTCAACGACGTACTTTGTCCTTCATAAGCCTTTTAAGAAAGCTCAGTATCCTACAGAACATCTGCTATGGTACAAAATTGTGTTTTGCACTTCTAAAGTTGTGCTTTTTCTTTTACCAATCTTTTAAAAATGTTAAATATTCCACAGGCCATCTGTGGTGGTTCAACGTCATGCTTTGCCCGCCATCAACCTCCTAAATGAACTAAGTATTTCACAGGCCACCTGCGGTAGCCCAAGATACTACTTTGCCTTTTATCAATCCTCTAAGAGAGCTAAATATCACGCAAGCTATCTGCGGTGGTCCAAAGTCGGAGTTTATTCTTTATTCACCTTCTGAAAAATGCTAAATGCTATACCCTCTAATGGTTTACCTGTTGTAGCTCAAGGTTGTGCTTCATGGTCCTTTTAAGAGTATTAAATATCCCATAAGCCATTTGCAGTGGCTCAATGTTGTACTTTGCCTTTCGTCAAACTTCGTAGGAAGCTGAACGTCTCATAAGGCACTTTCGCTCTTTTTTAACCTTATTAAGAATGCTAAATACGAATATGGGTCGGACTATGCCACCTGCCATGGTCCATAGTCTGCCTTCCATCTTCCTTCTAAGACGACCAAATGTGGCTCAAGGTCAGATTTGGTCGTCTATTGACCTTTTCAAAAATGCTAAATAGAAACACGTATACAGGGTGATCATTTTAAAACTTCTCACCTTCAATAACTTTTTAATTAGTGAAATTATCAAAAACCGCTGAAACGCTTTAAGTTTGTTTTGGAAGGGGACATTTAATAACCTACTCTAGTCAGTTGGGAAACTTTCACCCTTCCACCCAACCACCCCCTCCCCAGAATTTTAAATGGCCCATGTGTGATATATCATTTTATAGGGTACAGAATTTTCAATCTTTTACATTAAAAAAAAAATTAAAATCGGTTGAGCCGTTCGTGAATTAAAGCCAAAAATGTATTTAATTTAATCAAAACATTTCTGTCTCTAGTTCACGAAGGGCTAGGCCGATTTTAATTTTCTTTGATGTAAAAGATTGAGAGTTTTATACTCTTTAAAATGATATATCACACATGGGGTAGTGTTGTTTAAAATTTTGGGCTGGGAGTGATTGGGGGGAAGGTGAAAGTTTCCCAAAATTCTAAATGGTACTATCCCATGTGTAATATATCATTTTAAAGGGTATAAAAGTTTTAATTTTTTGCATCAAAGAAAATTAAAATCAGCCCAGCTGTTCGTGAACTGGAGACAGAAACGTATTGATTGAATTAAATACGTTTTTGGCTCTAATTCACGAACGGCTGGGCAGATTTTAATTTTTTTTATGTAAAAGATCGAGAATTTCATACCCTTTAAAATGATATATCACACATGGAGTAGTGCCATTTAACATCTTGAAGAGGGGGTGGTTGGGGAGGAGGGTGAAAGTTTCCCAACTGACTAGAGTAGGTTATTAAATGTCCCCCTCCAAAACAAACTTGAAGCGTTTCAGCGATTTTTGACAATTTTACTAATTCAAGAGTTCAAGGTGGGAATTTTTAAAATGATCACCCTGTATAATGGAAAGATATTGGTACAAACAGGTGCGATTGCAGCAAAGTTTTATAGGAGGTAATGCCAAACGTAAAACAAGCTTTTGAATGTTTACTATTTTTGTATTGTTTATCTGGTACTTGCTAAAGTAAAGAGTAATGTTTATGTTTGGTTAAGATTGTGGAATTCATCAGTTTGTGTTGTTTTTCTTTTTGAAATTTTATAAAATATTCTATAGAATGTAAACTCTACGATCGCTATTTCAATTTATTGCAAAGTTAGTTTTACATTTGCTAATGAAGTTGCGTCTTCAGTTTTTCATATTTTAAATCATCTTCAAATTAATCATCCAAATGGAACGATGAATAAATATGAGAAATCCTCGAGAGCATGCAAGCAATTCGTTAACGAGAATTGCACTTATAACCTGAAACTCGAATACAACAGCAGGAGCAGCTGATTCTGTAAGTGCAAACGCTCTTAACGGGAAAATAATTAACCTCGAATCCATCTATGTCCTAATACGAAATTGAAAACTGCAACAAGAGTTTTAGATTTTCTCAGTACACGATCGAGTAAACAATCGACGTTGCTTTATAAACAAATTCTAAAAGATATTTGTGACTAAGATTGATGCTGTTTATGGATGAATTCATTAAAAGAAGAAAAATGAATTCTTAAAAAGCTTTATTCAAAAACTCCATAGATGCTATAAATATTTATTAAGCTTCAAAACTGTTCGAGTTGTATTAAAGAATTACACATACGCGTATGAAAAGGGAAAAAATATTTATCGAACTTCCTGACATTTTTCTTATGTCAAAGGTGAAAGCATATCAAAGTAATCAGGTCGAAAGATCGATTGACAGGCGAGGTATTTCGCGGATTCCGTTACAACCGTCGTTTTTTGAATCGATTTAGTCCTGACCTAACCACGACACGACACTATCTCACCCCTTTTTGCGACCTCCGGGTAAATATCTCTAAGCACACCTGTGCAGGTCTGATATCGAGCTCGATATTGTATCGCAGGGTCGAGGTTGGTGTTACAGGAAGACATCCACATCCGAAAAAAAGCTAAGGGATTTTCCCGAAGTTCTATCTTTAGCTTTTTTTTGTGTATGTAGTACATACAGACACTCGATATCATATAATAAACAAAATCTAAAAGCATTTTTATGATTGAATTGAATCATAATATTTACCCCTCTTGTATTTGAAAATAGCAGATAATAACCAAGGTTAGATATTGTTAACTGGGTTAATAATGATAGTTTTGTTCATGTCTTAAGGTCACAAATATTAATAGAACGTTGTTTACGCAAACCTTATTTATATTGACGGAAAAAGCTATTATGGGTGACTGGGATTTTAGAATAAACTTAACCTACATTGAAAATTAAAAAAGAAGTTCTGAGATTTACAAACAATTCATTCATTACACATAGAAGTCTCTTATGCGAACCTTAAAAGTAATCTTCTACTTTGCGCACCTGCAATTTCCATTACACAAGATGCAAAATACGCGCTACAAACTCAAACCTTTATCTGTCTTATAAACCGTTCTTTGTATAAAGCGTCGTTATTATGTACTTGTACATATTTTCTCAAAGTGTGATCGTTTGACATCTAACAGATCAGTATAAAGCAATCAGACTGGCATTTGCGTCTTCTTTATAAGTGGGAAATCTTCTTCTTAGATAAAACTAAAATATGAGATTAATCTAAAAACAGAATATAACAAACTTAATGGACTCCCCCTGCCTTTAATGAGGTGTTTTTCTCAAACGACAATCTGAAGATATTTATGTGCTTAGTCAGCAAATATTATTTTGAAAACAGAGAAAACTGCTGTTTTTCTTAATCAAAAACACTTAAAAGTATCAAACGAATATTTTCAGATTTTTTTAATTACCATGTCCTAGCTTGAAATAAAGCATTGTGTACATCACACTGCATACTAACTAATAAGACATACGTCGAGGTTAATTCTTTCTAGGACAAATTGGCAAGACAACCGCGATGATTCAGGTTCGAAACCTCGAATGTAGATATCCAAAACATCTACATTTATACCAAAACATAAAACATAATTCTCAATCTGTAACGTGCAAACCATAGCATATATTAGGTAATGCAAAATAAAAGTCCTAATTTCAAAAATTGGCTAAATCTAAAAGTCTCCCCAACTTAAATTTATAAGAACTTAAAACTTTAAACAAAAGAAGTTTTATTACACTAGAAAACGTAACTTGCATCTTCAGCCCAAACTGAACTGGACAAAATCTTCTTACACTAAAACAGTGTACCAAAAGACGAAGAAACTCAAATGGTATCTACACAATCAGAAAAGAGAACGACTAGCAAACGAAAACGGACTCTGGGAAACAAAATACTTCATAAGGTCAAATGTAAAGACCACAAGGTCAAACGTAAAGACTACACAAAGACGAAAACAAAACTAGCCAAGAATTTCGTCAAATAAAACAATGTAAAGATGATGTCACTACTGACGAAGGCGGACTCGGAAGTTCCCGTTTAAGATCGTACCAAATCAAAAATCTTTTCAGGCAAAACTCGCATAGATATATTTTGTGATGAGGGTGGACTCGGGAAAGAAGCCAAAACAAAATAACTTTACACAAAGGCAAAACAGTTAGCATAATTAAGGCACAAAATTAACAAGGTGTACTAAAATAAAATGCGCTAAAGTCTCAAAGAATTGGAAAGTAAAAAAAGGAAAGGAAAAAACCCAGAAGGGATCCCTAAAGGCACCATTCAGGATGAAACGTGTTTACAGCAGCTCAAAGTCAAGGAAGGACAAGGTTTACATGATCTACACTAATTACCTCAAAATAAAATCACAAAAATAGTGACAAAGCGGGATCAATCTTCATAAAGACAGCAATCTATTCCTGTCTCTAGCTTGTTTGTCCAAATTAAAGTGTAAAAAGAATTTTCGGCAAAAGTGTTCATAAATATCTTTTTATGATGGGTAAGGCCATTCGACACAACTTTAGTAACAAAGTTAAACAAGATTTCTCAATCTAAATTCCCATTTGACCATCTTACATACAATAATTATTCAGAGATAGTTTGAACCCCTCCATCTTCGGCTTTAGAGCTAATCTGTTGGCAATTTGTTTTATTTTCGGTTTTGATTATAACAATTCCTTCAATTCTAACTACAAATAACTTTTTTTACAAAATTTATTTATCAATGTCTAATGCTAGGTAAATATTAAAAAGGTATAGACGTCCGATCAATAAATATCTGGAAGTCGTATTTCATTAATTAATTCTGTGTCGTTGCGTTTGTTACAATATCTTTGTGAGCAGGCCTCATATGTAGCCCCTTATATTTACAAAGTTTGTAAGTGTGATAAAACATCTCTTCATGTTAGACGTCGAATTTAAAATGATCAGCAAATATAAAAACCTAGACGCAATAAATTTAAACAAGTGTCAAGCTGTCAAGACAAAGTAATATGTACGTTATCATGAATTTGTTCTTATTGCCCTTGATTTTTGTATAAAATGACTTGACATTGCAATTGCCCCATTTACACTGAACACTTAAATTTAAGTTATACTTACTGCGCTCTGCTTACGTTGAAGTGATGTTGGTGCAAACAGTCAGTAGAGATTTTACTCTTTATTTTCTGTTGAAATTGCTTTTTAGGATGTCAGAAGCAGACGATTTATTACTTACAGTGGAATGGGAATATCTTGTTCTGCTTGGAAAGTAAGTTTTTCTTGTCAACCAATTAAGGATATGTAGCTTTTTGATCCTCCAATAAAAGCTATCCGCGCTTGTGCAACTTTAGAAAAAGGTTTCGTCTCTTAAATACCTTTACCCTGTTGATTTCATCAGAGTTTTCAGTTTCCATTATATCTCGTAAAGCTGTTTTGTAGGTTGCACATTTAGCGAACTTGCAGTATCGTTTACCGTATAAAATTTCAGTGTGCGCGAATGATGTTTCTGTACCATTGAAATTAGATTTTCCAGTTTAGTTAATACCGATCAGATTTAGCCTCAGCAGATTTTAGCAAGTTGAATATCTAAATTTTTTGGGTAATCAAGCTAACGTCTACGGTCGATCAATTATTAATCAAATTCTGCATAAGAAACCCAAATTAACGATTATTACGCCCCAGAAATTCACTTAAAGTCTCGAGGAGTAAGTTATCGGTTTCGTTTATAAAGCATACGGGAAAAGTCTGTAAATATATTTGGAAATATTTATTTAGTCGCTGTGGAGCTGATGAAATTATAAGTTGTAACGGTCTTTTGTAGTCACCCTCCCGTTACATTATGAACCTCACGGTATTTCATCACCCCGCATTTGTGAAATACCGGGTATATATAAAATTTCATTTTATAGCTTGTTTTTCCTGTTATGGAAATCTTATTCAGATCTATTACGTTGCTTCATTAAAAGGGGTTAAGCTCCACAACCTGGGGTTGGCAGGGTAGAAATTCACTGTTTCTCTTGTTGTGAGATACTTTGTTTTTTTATCTGTTTGATAATTTATAATTATTTCACATTAAGTCAAGCTGATTCTTATCTGTTATGTTCTCACGAACCCTGCTATTCATTGTTTTGTATTTTAACCCTAACTTGGATTTGTTTGTGTAAAATAAGTTAATTTCTTTCTGCCGCTGAGTGTGATAATTTACGGACCGGTCTTTCCGCAGATCTTTCCACCTGCTGAGATTACTTCAATTCTTGTGAACAAAAAGAAAACCCTTTATAAAGGGGTAAGTTATTTTCATTTCTTGCATCCCCCGTGTCCTCAATTATAATTGTTGTTCCTTGTCTCCAGTTTTTAAGGTTAGATTCCAGAAGGTTTAATTCTGGCAATAACTATTATACAAGAATTCTTCCCGTGTGTTCCATGGAAATCTATTGGTAACCAGAGGTACCGTATTTTGTATTATCAATGATTGCTGGGATTGGATTCGTTTCTAGGTCTTGTTTGCTGGACTAGAAGAAGTTGGTCTCAGGAAACTTAATTTAGAAGATTTCGTACTTAAATTTCGTAGTAAAACAATAGATTAAGTTTTTTTTTGGCTCTAAACTTGAAAAAGTTTTCTTTGTAATTTAGTAACCAAAAGTTCACTTACTTGTTTTTTAATATTCGATTAATTATCTAAGGTTTTTTCTGATTGAATTCTGCAAAGTTAAGTTAGTTAATGAGTATTTTTTATGATTCCTTTCCTTTTGTAATTATTACATTTAATTATTATTCTATACTCTGATTTGACTTTACTGCACTTAACGTAATTTTATTTAATGAGTTTGCCTTGTTATTTTTCTTGAGGTTACTCTTTAACTCTATTTCATAGGGTTATTTTGACAGTCTGCAGCTTCCGATCGGAGCCCGTTTTCGAAGATGTATGGTAAGATCTTTTACTTCAATGATTATCATTTGACTTTACATGATTGTTTTAATTTTTAACTTAATTTGACTTACACTTGGATTAATTACAAATCTGTGCTTTCTAAATTTTTTAAATTAATTAGTAAAGTTTTCAAAAATTCCTATAAATCTTTAAATTGTTTTATTTTCCTTGAATATTTTAATACGTAGTTTTTGAACGAATTTAGATTAACAGCCGAGTGTACCTTAAGATAACAATTGTTTGCAAGTTTTCTGGCTTAACCTTGAATTTATATTCAATTTTTTTAATTAAATATTATTTTGTATTTAGCTTAACTTTCTTGTAGTTTCAAAATTTGAGATTTAATTAACGTCATGAATTATGAATTATTAAACTTTTTGCGATTTTGAGTTTAGTATTGTGTTATTAGACGTTGTTAATATTTTTTATTCGTTAATAATAACTTTCTCATTTTATAATTAATGATTCTTATTCTTATAAATTTTAATGTACATGTTGATTACTAGTTTCATATTAGTATAGAAAATATGTTCAATTAATTGTTTTGTTAAAGATTTTGATTATATAAATTTTATTTATTATCAATGTATTCGTGGTTAACTTTAATCACCTGTGTTTTATTGTGAGATAGTCTCCACTTTCCCACACCTAAAACCTACCAACTTGAGTTCAACTGGCCTAGGACCAAGCGTTCCTAATTTTCGTTTATGTTAATACTGTAACGCAAGCTTTTACGTTACAAAGTAAACTCTGGAGGGGAGCATGTTGATTTGTTTGTTTATTTAATTATATTTTGTCTTGGAGTAATCTTGCATTCTCGCATTGAATAGCCGTTGTATGGTTACAGAGGATACGTGAGAATTGTATTAACGTCCACAGTTAAAAAATTAAAACATCTGTGCGCGAACCGTAATAAAATCTTTAGTGTGTGTCCGAAATTAGGAAGGTGCTTTACCTACACAAATTAGCTGACGTATATAGTTTATGTAAGTCCAAACTATGTATACTATATTATTGCTCGCTATCTTTTCCTGAAGCTGGACTAAATTGTTGCTGTAGGTTAAGATAGTTTTAGATAGTTTCGTATATTTCATAATCAAACAGACAAGTAAAATAGTTATGTGTAAAGAAATTTTATAATCTGAGAGTGCAGCAAATATATTTAAATCAAATAAATTTAGGTTACTTGAATCGTTGACCTTGTTAGAGATAATAAAATTCTTGTCTAACCGTCTAAACGCAAAACATTGTTTCTCCTTTTTTATTATTATTTATTGTTTTATCGTTCATACCATTCATTTCCCTACACTGTCTGTTGATGGTTAACTGACAACTAGCTTTGTCATCGTACCCACCCACGGCCGACTTACCGAGCTTGCCAAATGGCACGTTAGTTATATGTTGATGGTAAGGTATCGTTATATGGGTTACTAAATCGCGTTCTTCTCTTAACAAGATTAATCCAGTAATAAATAAAATACCTGTTTTCAAGAATTTCAAAATACTTGCATGCCTTTACAACTATCACCATAAAATTAATTTTGTTTATTTATGTAGGTACAATTGTAAATTCTGGAACACAAATTACTTTTTGTTTAGATTAGATAACTTTAATTAACTATTTAAAATTGCTAATTTTAGCTTAAATAGCTGTATCCGTACAATTAAAAATTTCAAGACCAGCCGTATTCGTCATTTCTACTTGAGAACTGTCCACAGAATAATTTCAATTTTCCAAATCAGATAACACCAAGAAGTAAAATTATGAAAAATATCTTTTAGTTATGGAAGAGAATTATTAAACTTTTCTAAAGTAACCAAACAACGCAAACATTTTTCGTTTACTTGGCAATTTGTCACTCAAACTTCAAAGTTGGGGTGACTTTTGGTTTTCGTGCAAGCTATTCAACAAAGTTAAAATAACTTGCATATATATCTTCGGGCAGAAATTTTACAAAAAATTAAGTTTCATCAGGGTGCTTTGAACTCTAAAGAAACTTCAGTCTTTTAAGAGCTGCTCATACCTTAGCCCAAGAGTGAAAAGCGTGCCGTTCATGCCTGGAATGTCTTAGAAACCGTTTATCCGGGCTTCAGGGGGTGTTTTGGGAATTCAACGAAGCGTGCGGTATAATTATTAATGTCTTGAGAATGTACAGCGACAAAAGTTTTGTAAATGAAATGAATAACACTTGGAAATTTAATTATAATAGAAAATGAAATTGTGCTCTTAATGTACAGTTTTTGCTTGTCTTTTAGTAGTGTGTAATTTATTAACTTCCTCAAACACACCAACTACTAATTAATTTTTTTTGCTGTTTTATAATATTTGTGATATTGACTTAACAAAACGAAAACTTGTGTAAAAATAGAACTCGTTTGTAATTTTCAGCTCATTTTATATTATAATAGAGATCTAATAGTACTTTTCCATTAATCCTCTCATGAATCACGAACGTTGTTTTCCTCTTTATTCGCGTGTTTGATAATTACACTAAATAAAAACCCAAACGGAAAAACTTTTTTAATAATTTCTTTTCCCTTCAAATGAACTTCTCAAAATTTATTAAATAAAAAAATTATGTTTAATATAGAACGAATTTTGAAATTTAATTAACGCTTTCCTTGCTTTGACATATCTTGACTACGAGAATTAATCTGTAAAAAAAATCCGCAAGATTTCAGTTTAAAATTGAACAAAGAAATATTCGAATCTGAAGCTAAGCTTTGTAGAAAATTCTTAGACAAAAAGAATTTCATAAAGAATCAAATACATGTGATACCTTGATGTTTTTGAAATGCTACCCAAACAGAGCCTGGAATAAAGGGATCCGTTTTTGTGTGTTTCATATTATTTTTTCTATTATCTCAGCTGCAGACGGTTTACGTTTAGGCCAAGCTTAGATATTATAGCGAAACGCAAAAAAATAATTCAATGTTAATATTAAATTAGACGAGCTCACAATTTAAGTTCGTGTTATACCACGCGACGTCTAATTACTTATTTTCTGTAATTAATACTCATTTACCGTGGGTGAACGGTGGTTGTGCGGTTGGAAGTTTTATATTCACGCATTAAATGCGCCAAGGCACCTTACAACTGCAGTTTTTAATTTTAGTTTCTACTTGTGCATGCGCTTTCTCTATGACCTGTACGAAAATAAAAACGATTAATACATGCAAGCAGCTGGTACTTGCGGTATTCCGCAATACTGTATGTTTTGTGATTTCGAATAAAAAGGAATCGTTTACTGCTGCTACTGCTCTAAAGTCAACTATCTTTCTGTCGTTCATGATGACAACACTGTCGGGTAAATTTCTACAATTTGGAAAAAAGAAAACGGTGCTTATTTGTTTTATGTCTCTCCCTAGTGAGTCCACCTCTGTATCTTTCGCAAATACTTATCAGACAGATAAGTTAGTTGTAACTGCCTTCCACACCCTGGTTTGCAATATGGAGAAGGCACTGTACCAAAAACAGCTTGATGCCGTGTCCACTTACCTAGAGAAGTATTAACTGCTGGTGATGTGATAGTAAGTCTCAACGGATCAAAACCAGAGCGTTCTTTGGCTGACAATTGGCGCCGAACGAATTTTCAAAAATTGCACAAATTTCCCAATGAATTTCTAATTTTGTGAGATTATTTCCGCAGCTATTTAAGCAAAAGATTTTTTTTTAGAATCGTATTCTACACCAAAAAATAAGACAAACGTGTACTATTAGTTTTTTGATATCACCTCGGGGACATGGTCAAAAAGGCTGCCAAACTCTGAAAAAAGTAACAAAACGAAGTTCGTTGTGGTTATGCTTTGCATTCCCAGATGTTCTTTCCTATTAATACTGGCACGAAACAAATGAATTTTGAAATTTGTCAAAACTCAACAACTCCGTTGTGAAGTAACAAATTGCGACTTGGCAATCTTGCAGAATTTGTAGCCCCCGGAAATTTTGTATTTTGCGACAGATATTTTTCCAGCATACCTCTGCATGAGAAATCAACTGAAAAACAGAAACTTTAATTCCAAATTGAGCGATACTTTCAAAAATGAAAAAGCTACAGAAGTAATGCAAAGATATGTTTGACTATTAGGAGAAAAACAATAAGTCAGTCCTGATAATATCAAACTTTAGACAAGACAAAGTTTGGGACAAGATTAAAAAGAAACTTCGATGTAGTTTGCCCAGAAGTAATTTAAACACAACGAAAAGGTGAGAGTAGTCAATCTGTGTAATCAAATGATGGAATGTTACAGATCTTTCTTTAGAATTAGAAAATTAACGTCCAAAACTATTTTGCAGTTACTTAAATGGAACATTGGTAACAGTTGGATGAAATTTAGAAAAGACTGCAAACTGAATAAGGATATATCAAAAGATATCAAGAATTGTCTAGAGTTTCATCTTGTTCTTGCAGAGTACTTGCTCTCTAGTACAGAGAAATCAACAACTGAAAAAGGTTCTATCAAAGATTAGTCTACTGACAAAAAAAAAAGGTATGAATGGTTTCAACCATTGCATTGGCCTAATAATAAAGATTTGAAGAGCTTCTTGTACTCTCCTTTAGATAAGTGTTCAAACAGATCACCAACTCCTTGCAATCAAATGTAATGTCACGTTCCATTCAAAAAAACTAATTCGATCGTACTTACTCTTAGTTTTGAAATTTGTAAGGAAATCACAAATGTGGGTATCACAAGTACTAAGTAAATAACATAATTATGAGTATCTTTAAAATCCTGGGAAATATCAAAGCAAACATCAAAAAAAATCAACAGAGTTCAGGAAGACCAACAATCAAGAAAAAGATAAATTTAAACTTTTTATCTTAAATGCATTATTTTTGGTAGTGACTTTTAGAAGATGCTTACTTTAGTTATTGCAGAAAGTCCAGAGAGAGTAAAAGAAAAAGGCATACCAAAAACATAACAAAAACTCAGATAACCTTAGCCTTAGTCTTGTTTGCTTGGTTGTTGTCTTCTTTAAAGTGACTAGTAAATAAAATAGAAATAAGATGTTATGTCACGGTTTGCACAATGAGTTTGGGCTCTTCAAGGGTTTATCCAGACAAGTTTACGGTACCAGATAGGAGAGACTCAATAAGAAATTTTCTAGTAACAGAGATAGAATACTATCATACCTTCTGTTCTAACGTCAGTGTATATTGAATTATAAACCTACTCGGTATCACTATCTTGGATAATAATGCACGATACTTGATACTCCCATAGAAGGTGTACATGTATGTTAAAGCTTGTTTTGGTCATTTTTCTGAGTCATATTTTTCAATGCGAATTATGTCGAAATTATTTGCTTTAGTTCACTACGAATTTATGAAAAACATGTAGGCAAGAACAGTACAACTCATATCAATGCTGATAGTGCCTCGAAGGCTGTATCTAAGTCCTAAGTTGTATAGAAAGGTGTGCCTTTGAAGATATTAAATGTTGGCTCTTTCGGGAAAGTTGATTCAAACGGTTGCAGATGGCAAGTCATAAATCTTAGATCTTATACAACACGTTCATTAGCTTGCACATCTAACGTATTAGATAGGAAGATAGGCATGGTTATATCAAAATGTTATTGATGTACTTTTAAGCTCAAGTTAATATTGAGCCAAAGTGGAAGATTTTCATTTAGAAACTATTTGGGAAGAAGCTGATTAAATGCCAGCATGCTAGATTGTTATATCACAATTTCTCGTTTTAGAAAAGGGGGAAAGTGTCGTGATTGAACAAGTTACAAAGGTCTACTTTATTCACTATTGAAGCATTATAACAAGACTTCTGATTGAATTGAAATCAAGGGAAAAGCAAGAAAAATTAAATTATTAAACGCAGAAAATTGTAAGTGAAATATTGTTTTGTCATCTCATATCTATGATGTCATAGAAACACAACGATGATACAACAGTGATAGCTTTAATTGCAGACGTATGGAATAAAAATAAAAGTATTTACTATTACTATTTACTAACTTATAGATCTACGAGTTGTCTAATATACAGTGTGTTCAAGATAAGGATGCCCAGCATGGGGATTTTGGAAACGGTAAGAGATACAGCATCCGTTAAATGGGATGAAAGTTGACTATTTATAGGACCTTTTTGTTGGCGTTTGCAAAATCTAGATATCATTAGAATCGTGACAGCAAGAGCTATTCAAAACAATTTTCAATTGTTTTTCCGCCTATTTAAAAAAAAATGAGGTTGATGATGGTTACTCGAAACCGAAACGTTGTATAGGAATTTTGTTAGCGTATTTTAACAGAGAACAAAAAGTGACAATGGAAAAGTGGTTTTAGTTCTCCGATATCTC
Source organism: Ignelater luminosus (assembly GCA_011009095.1). Classification (NCBI taxonomy): domain Eukaryota; kingdom Metazoa; phylum Arthropoda; class Insecta; order Coleoptera; family Elateridae; genus Ignelater; species Ignelater luminosus. The sequence continues at coordinate 38,848 of VTPC01008091.1, forward strand.
TCCAAATAAAGGAAAGAAAAAATAATAACTAAAATCGAGAAATCTACTTTATTTTAAATATCTCTGAAACTATACAAGATATCTAGATTTTACAAACGCTAACAAAAAGGTTTTGTAAATAGCCAACTTTCATTCTATTTAACCGATGCTGTATCTCTTACCGTTTTCAAGATCCCCATGCTGTGCATCCTTATCTTGGGCACTGTATACTGTTACAAAAAGTAAATTAGAGGTTAAAAAATTATAAGATCCACCCAGTATATTAGTTTGTAAAAAGTTCTTACAAATATATTTCTGTTATAAGAACCATGCCTAGAAGCCAGAAAATGTTATTTCAGTTCATTTATCGTCCATGGAGGTTTCTTGATTGCTTACCTAGTAACGTCGGTCTTGTGAAATTAAATTACTAAACTATTCTTCCTGTGCCGCTGTTTTATAAAAATATTCTTCTTTTTTGTGACAAGATACATTTAATAACTTTCAAAATTGTATTTTGTCTTCTCTTTTCTAATTTGATGTGGTAAGTTAAAAACTACTTTCTCTCAAAAAGTAAATTATGAAAAGCTATCTCAAGTTAACATTATCAAACTTTTTCCAAAGAAAAATTTAAGGTGAATTATAAATTATGTGTTTTAAAAATTCATTTTTTTAGAACTAATTTTATTTCTTAAACATCTTAACTTCTGATTAAGTTACCAATCACATCCTAAATCACCGGAATTCAATAATACCAATTAGTGCGATTAATTAAGACAATAACCTTGCGTCAGTTACTGCCCACAGAAATGTGGAATTTCTCCAATTAAAGCCGTTCCCTTCTGATACGTATGTCAATAGACGCTCTTTAAACTTTCAGTCCTCGCCGAACAAACTTATGACGTTCGTATCGGAACTGACCAATGGTAAGAATAATCAGGTGAGCTTTCCGTGACAAAACAACATTGTGACGTCAAGCAGCAAGTCGTTTAGATTCTCTCTTATTCTTTAAAACGCTCTGTTGAGTTCTAAGAGATTTTGAACATTAAAATCTAAAAAAGACTTCTAAATTTTACGAGCCACAAACATGGCAACAACGAGAAATTTATGATATTTTTTTATCTACCTTCCTTTGGACCTTTGAACTTCCTCGCTTTTATTTCGCAGGCCGTATACGAAGATGGCGTCAGAATATTAGATTTTCATTTGCAGATAGTGCTTCTTCTCAGATGGTTTGTTGTACCTGAAGATAAGTGATCGATCTCAACGATAATGACGTCGTATATCCGCTTTCCCAGTTCCGGTTCACCGACCTATCGGAACGGCCTTAACGGCTGCCATTTTGCATGTTAATAGTGAGGCTTTGTTTCCGAATGTTGGTAAAATAAAAGGGTAGTTAGTAGTTACAACCCAAGCCTTATCAAAGAACCGATCCTGTTTCAGATGAAATCATCGGGTCTCAAAGGATCCTTTTACACCCTTTGCAAAATGACGCTAGCGTATTATTAAATTCTAAAGACACTTCAGATATAAATATATTTTTGTAGATTATTTGAGAAAAGGTCTCAAGTCGAAATAACACCTCGTTAAACTAACGTGTTTGGATTTTATTAAAGGAACTGGAGCGCACGAAAATTCAAGTGATAGCCTTGGATAATTACTTGCAATCGTTAAAACCAACGACTCGTTTTTATTCTCGTGTGTCCTTTCTTTACAAACTGTAAAGCTAACTGAAAAGTAGGGCATAATTATTCAGGAAACTCTCGAGAATTACACCATATAACGATCTCTTAAAAATTCATAAACGTTGTTTTCAAAGCGAGCACTTCGTTTTTATCTCAAAAGTATTATACGGAAGAACTTTACAAATATATCATTTAATAGCAACTTGAGGGTATAAGACATTATTTTAATATTCCATGCAATATTGTTGTTGCAGCAAAGTTTAGTTTTATGACATCCTCAATGGTATCCGGGGTTACACAACGGGATTCCGGGGAGTTTACCGGGCATAGTTTACTGTTGTGACCTGTAGAACGACCCGTTGTGACCTCACACGAACCCTGCTGAAACGATTCTGGAATATTGACACGTTTTCCTTAGCTTTTACGTTTACTATACATTGATGGGTATAATACTTATTGCATAAAAAGTTTCTTTCAAGTTTTTATGGATATGGTGGAGCTACAGACAGAGTCCTGCGCTTTATTATAGGGGTAAGTTAAAAGAAGAGGGAAAAAGACAAAAGAAAGAATAAATTGAGGTATAGAAATATGTTCCAGACGAATAAGTCCTTTATGAACTCAGATATGACGTATAAGAGAAAATAAGGATGTAAGGAAAGTATCTTGTGAAGAGATGCCGTTATAAAAAAAAGTGCTTTTGCAAATTTTTATGAACAAAAATGGATATTTTGAATTTTTCATCTTGTTTTATGAACGTACTTGTGTTTTTACGATATAGGGGTTAAATTCATTTGAGTATATCACCAGAGTAAAGCATTATTTAACTAATGCAGGAATTTCATTTAAATCTACTTTTATTTATATATTGCAATGGATTAGCATTAATTTTAATGAAATGATTTTTTTGCCTTAACCAAACTTGACAGAATGTTTGTACTCCTTAAGTAAGTACATAGTTACTGGATTTACTGATGACAATTATACAGATGCATCTACTAGGAGATTTAATCGTCATTAAAGACTCGTTAAGTATGTCTAGCTGAAAGATTTATTATGATGTGTGGCATGAACGTCTGAAGGTAGCCTAAGAAAGCGTCTAGTCTAGTTAATTATTTATTTGTTTTACTGAACAACCTCTTAACTTGTTTTGCAACAAAAAAGGGATATTAAAGAGAAAACATCTTAAGATGTATAGATGAAGTTTTAATGACTTATTATACTGTAATTAATTTTTTTAACTGTCTGGTAAGTTTTACTTCTTAATTTTAGTATACCCTACCAAAAAGGTTTCTCTACACAAACTAAATTAATATGAAAATATTTCTAACTACATTTGTTTTACTTTTGCACAAAAAGCACTACTTTAATGTAGTCAACCACAACTTGAATAATAACCTTTGCAAAACATGAGTCCCAAGATTAAATTTAGACGAATCACGGAGTTTATGAAGGTTTTATGGAGCTGCTTGTTTTATTGCTTAGAGAATACGGGAGAGACCGTAAGAGATTAATTTTGTCACATTCTTGAACGTCTTTTTCGTGATGGAAGGGTGGAACTCTAATTAAAAATAACATTAAGTATATTAAAAGGTTAGATCAAACGAGCATTTTTGGTAAGGCAATTTACTTTATTTTAGCAAGACAGAAGAAGGGAGGGAGTAAGAAAATTAAAGACATACTCTTTCTTTGTTGGTGTTTTCTACAAAACCTTAACATTATATATAAAGTGTTTTACTCAAATTAATCTGATAGTATGGACTAAAATTGATGCTATTCGTTTTTTAATAAAAAATTTTTAAACTAGCTTTGAAACATAATAACTAATGATTCCTGTCGATATCCTCTAAAATCAATAGCTATTTTACAAATATTGAATTAGTAATTAAAATGAACGAAACTTTAATTCCAACTTTTGCTCAGTCCATCCGTACCAGAGATGGAAAGAACAGACGAAGTACAAGAAGATTTTTCCATATAAGAAAGCGTTGTCCTACTAATAAAGGAAGCCTCTCTCAATTACACTGGGTTACATCCAAATCAATTGCAATTTAATTTTCACTTTCTTCTCAGCAAACAAAATACTCAAGTCAGTTTCTTCTTCAACTGAAAGTTGCCCAAATTCGAGAGCGAACATTCACGCTTAATTTTTACCGTACATGGGGGTACGTTATGTTCATAGATGGTTCCTGCGTGATCCCGTCTCTTAATTTTGTCGTTTCTGCATTGCAAGTCGTAACAAGCAAAAACATTTTATTGTGTAGACAGGTATGTTTATTTCGCTGTCTTTATTTCACTTACGTTTAGTACGATTGCGCCTGGCAAGGCGTGGCTTCAAATTAGACAGACTTGAAGCGAAATAAGGGTACGTGGGGAGCGAGTTACCAGATAGTCAGTAAAAGGAAAAGTCAACCCTCGTCTCTAGCATTATAGGTCGTCGATAACATATTACCGCAAATTTATATCGTTTGTAAAGTTTTTAGAACTTTTTGAAAAAGGGGTTTCTTCTAGAATTCTAAGAGTAGTTGAGAATAAAAATCCAACAAAATGTTTGGATTGTAGATACGGCGGCATTCTTTTGTTTTTGTGCTAAAACATCCATTAATTGTCAGTGCTTCTCGAAGGTTTTAAATCTGTCGCTACTGAAAAACTGACGTCAATAAACATTTCGTTTTAAAGTTTCGACTGGCAACAGTAAACACTTGTTAATAGTTTGGTAAAACTGAGCATAAAAATGCATACCAACGTTTTGTATTAAGACAGTTCTCTGCGAACGTATAAAAATAGTTCCGCTCTGTGAATAAAAGCATGCAGGGGTCATTGACCACTCCGATCGCCGTTCACGTTAAGTGAATTTACAAGGAAATTCTTCTTTTGTTTGAAGTTCAAGTCTGAAGATCCTTCAGTTAAAATGCTGTATCAGCTGTTTATTATTATAAGGTATTTTTAGTTTAATCATTTTATTTGTTATTTCCTTTTCGTAGAATAAAATATAAAATTTTTAATAAATCGTCGAGTGTAAATATATCTTAGGATTTTGTTTGTTTAGTGTTTCTCAATATTTCAGGCAAAGTACAAAGCATACAGTGTGTAAAAAAGGTAAAGCACAAATAATTTCTGGCATTATTTTTTAATTTTCGAAAGAATGCTCGAACACGTCGATTTTATTTATTTATTATCAGTAATATTTTAAGGAAAAACTTTTTGTTCTAAAATTCAAGATAGCGTCAAAACACCATTCTGTAAAAAAAAATTAAATACAAAAAGTACTTGTGTAATAGCACATTTTGAAGCTCTCACTGATATACGTTGAATGTCCAAGTTTCAGGAAATTTTAACTCCCCAAAACAAAATGGCGACCTGTTAAAGTTATGGTTTTTGTTATTGTTGCCGTAGCAGGCCATGTTATTACTATTCGAGAATAGTCTAAGATGCATGACTCTACATTCACTTGTCATTAAAACTGTCCACTATAATTAACTGCCAACTTTCGAATTAATCGACGTTCTAACTGAAACAGAGAGAATCAAAATACTTATAATGCTGGTTGTAGTGATCAAACTCGAACACAACAAGAAGCATGTGATTTATTTAATAACATGGCCTGATACGGCCGTAAACAATAACAAAAACAATAACTTTGACAACTCGCCATTTCGTTTTGATTAAACGTATACGAGTACCAGTGAGAGCCTTAAAATGAGCTATAACACAAGTACCCTTTGTATTTAAATTTTTTGCAAAATGGCGTCCTCAAGCCATCTTGAAATTTAAAACAAACATTTTTGCTTAAAATAGTTTTGATAAATAAATAAAATTGAAATGTTCGAGCATCTTCCGAAAAATTAAAAATAACGCCGTAAATAAATTTGTGCCTTACTTTTCATTACACACTGTACATGTGTGCTTTTGAAACCATACCTTTGGACTAGCGTTGACGTGCTGAACAAGCAGGCTTTTTTGTCTCGTTAATAAAATTCTAGATTCAACACCGCGGTTTGGAGTGACCGATGACCGCAGCAAGTTGTTCAATGCAAATACAACAAGATCTTAGATATTACGAGTTTTATTGGTAAGTCAAAGAGTGTTCATTGCTACCAGAGCGTTTTACTAATACATATATACAAAATATTTTCTGGTGCGAAACCAAACCAGCAATTGTTATGACCTTGACTTGATTCCTGGCGCCCATATTGATTTTGGACATCTCAAAACTATAAGTGAGGTTGTTTTTTATTTTATCAATGAACCCTAACCCAATTTATGTTGTGGTTATTTTGTAAATCCCTCTTTCTCCGACGTTTAAGCTGCTGCAAGCACAACACTTTAGTCTGCACGGGCATAAGACCTCTTTTCCTAGTTTTGCCCGTGACAACATCTAACAAGACCTGTAGGTTCTCGCACTTTGAAACACGATCTCTTTGTAGTATAACTATGTATATTTTATGTTAGTATCACCAATTCAAAGTCTCATCGTGTTTTTCTTCGATGCTTTTACTGAATATTTCTTTAGTTACAAATAATTTTATCTTTGTTTGTGATGATAGAGTCTGATTCCATGTCTTCCACGGTGATTGGAAACTAAGACCTCTGATATGAGAGTTTCCGAAACAAAACTGGCGGAAGCTTTTTAAAAATGTATTGTGTAGATTTCTCGAAATGGCAGTTCCAGTTTCAAGCCTTTTTCTAAATTTTAACTTAAAGAATATGAAAACGCCGTTTACTATCAAAGCTGGAAAGGAAGCTAAAAAGTAAAAATCATAAGCTTCTTTTTAGAGACTTAAAACTTTTGGAAATCAAAAAAAAATGAATCTCGAATTCCGCAAACCAAAAAATAGACAAAACTCAAAAATCTTATTGGAAACCCCCACCAAGATAACAGATTTTTTCCTGTCTGAAACCACTAAAACAGAGCTAGGGTATTTTTTGAATTAGAGATACTTCAAAAGCATTTCTCAAATTTGAGTGTATGAGCGTGTACGAAAAACAAAGTATTTTGGTTTCGAACCGTCGGTGTAAATAATCTGACTATTAGAGTACCCATCAACGGTAGACTTGAATGTAGCCTCACAGGCTTGGTCCTTTTTGCTACGTTATACTTCAGAGCCACAGGTATTATTGTTAAAGCTTGGCGTGCATTAAAGTCATCAGAGCCTAACCTAACCTAACCTGTTCCAGCTCAGCCTAATAATTTGTGACGAATAATAATTTTATACAATAGCAGCTGCTACAACAATTTTTTTGACAGTACGTAGTAACTAAACGTGTCTTAGAAGAAATTGGGACACAGAGAGGAATATCTGCATATAATCCAATAGTTGTGATATTTTGATTCCCGAAGGCCTTGATATTGTTAGGCAAGCAAAGTACGTACGAGTATATGATAATTTTTAGAAAAAATCCTTCCATGGTTTAGATGGTGGGGTTATGTCTACGTTCTTATTTCGTAGACCATAAAGAAACCTTTCAGCTATATTGAAGGGAAAAAAGCGATTTCGCAATACAATGCCAATGACGACCTAATTCAGAAAGTCCCAGTATAGCTAATCATATTTTAAATGAATTTCAATATTTATATAATAACGGCTTACGCTTCATAATCGAGTTTGGAGAGAATCGTAGAACAATAGGTTAGAAGCAGTATGTCCCAGTCTCTTTGTCAATCTACACATTAAGTAATCTTTGACAGTTAGCTTTAAGAAAATTAATATGTTCTTGCAAGCCAATTTGAAATCTCATCAGCTCAAGTTTTGGCAGCATGAAATTGAATTGAATTGAATTCTTAGATTGAGAGATTGAAGGATGAGTGCCTTTTGCTAAAACTAAAGATGAGTACTGTAAGATAATAAAATACTAAATATACAAGTGATAATAAGATCACATTTTAATATTAGAATAAGATCAAGTAGTAAGTTAGGTAGTTACTCTTGACAACATTGAAAATATCTAGAATAACAATTTCATTTCAACTCACAACATTGCAATTTCAACTTCACAACATATTTTAGTAAATCTTATTATCAATTGCGTATTTAGAGTTCCATTATCTCACATTTTTTTGACGACCCTGACCTTTGCTCTGGAAACACATTTTTCAATCTTTTTGTATGCTTTGGATAAATTATTTTTGCAATTATAACAGCTTTAGAAATTAGTTTTTTTATTTTTACCAAGGATGATATACATCTGTATATAATTTAAGTTAATCGTTTTTTGTTAATTAAAAAATTAATGATAAAAGTCAAAAGTTTGATATATTATACTTACTTATCTAAAAAGCTACTTAGTACTTACTTTTATCATGTTTCACTAGGTGTTTTTGAGATACAGTTTCAAACACAAGAGGTCAATGAACGTCGCTCATATTTAATATTGCAGCAGTTTATTTGTTCAACGATTTTAGAACTCAGATCGACCCGAAGGGCCATAGGGTTCTTGGGAGAATTTGAAAAAATACAATTCGAGTCAAAGAACATATAACCAGACAATTCATCCGCTCTTGTTAACGTCTGCGATTCTGTTGCTAAAGAATTGCACAACTTATTGGTTTTTGTTAATATTGAAGTTTTGCTTTTTAGTTGGATCAAAATACTAATAAGATTCAGGATTCGAAAGAGGTACTTAAAGTTGCTTTCATGATTAGAGTTTTTGATCTGTTTAGTGCTTTGATCATACGCCTCATAAGATTGACCAGGCTAGATCCAAGATTGTAGCGGTTGGGCATTAAAACTTCATTTTTAAATAATTTTCAGAATGGTAGAAATTCGAAGGTATGGGACAGTAAGTTTCAAATGGAAAATGGAACAAAGCAATATGGAAAATGTGCCAAGTGGAAAAATAAACAAAACACCCAAAATTAATCAACTGCATTGGCGATTTAATGAAAGGAAGGAAGGTCTGTGTTTTATTTTTCTGTTTATTTTTTGCATTTGATTTCTAGGAACGATAAAACAAGTATGCAATAAGGAATAATCAAATCCTGGAAGTTACTCTTTTGGTATCCACCTGTCATACTAAGGAAAATCACAGAAAATGTTAAATGAGAAAGGTCGGTTTGGAGAATCAAATCGTGGACTTCCGAAGTGCAAGCCTAAAGCGTTAACAGTTCAACACTAACTACCCATTATAGGTTATGCGTCTGCATGAATGAAAATAAATAAAGTCGGTCATGGAAAGTAAATCGTAACGTTCCTCAAATTTTTTGTTCAGGACACCCTGTATCTGTTATTGCTGAATATTTTAAAAGAATAAACCTTAGTTAATTATTATAGTGTAACGCGCCACCTCTAGAATATTCTAGAAAAAGCCCAGAACAGTCTCGAACAAGCTGGTCGAATGTGCCGGAGAAATCTCGAACTATTGAGAATTTTCACCGTCGAATGTTCCAGAAGGAACGCGAACTTTTTGGGCTCATCAAGAACCACGCGGAAACGAATATAAGGCGGCGTTGACCGAGCAGAAGGCAGTTTTACAGTCAATCAGCTAGTAGTTCCGAACGAAATAAATGTTAAATAGTGATAAATAAATTCTTCTGTGCGTAAATAAATAAATAAGTTAGTGTAAATAAATACTGAAAATAAATTGTAATAAATTAAGTAAAAATAAATATTAGTAAATATAAATAAACGTTTTATATAAAAATAACATTACAATAGTATCAATTATTATGCTTTAAACTGTTAAATTGAATATTATCTGAATCTGACACATCTATCAAACAAGTAACTGAAAACTGAGGTAAGCAGCAGATTAATTTCTATGTCAGAATCAGCTTTAAAAGTTCTTTCATTTGTAATTATCGAGAGAGTTCAAATTATTTTTCAAACAACAGCCGATTTTAATTATAGAGTCTAGGACACCAAACAGATGGTGAGTAAGAAACTTCATTAAAAGAAATACTTGAAAAATTGATTTAACTAAACAAAGGAATTTCTTTAGTTGCTGTAATTGGCAATTATTAAGGTAGAAAGCATTGCAATATTATCAGTATAATTTAATATTAAATTTGTTTATTCCATTTATTCTCCTTACTCATGAATTCTAACTGCAAGCCCAAGGGAAATTTCCACATTTAAAATTTACAAGGTAAAATATAATAGAGCAACAATTAAAACTACAAATAACTATACAGTGCTTTTCAACTGCTAGTTAAAACATTAGAAGTTATGTGACTTGGAGAAATAGCGTGGTATTTAGATGTTGATTGCAAATATTACAGAGCTGAGGGGTAAATAACTAACAAAATTAAAATTTTGAAATTGCAGATTTTATTTCAGTTTATTTTCCAGAACTAAAATGAAAATTTCTAAACAAATAACTTTCAGGCATTTTACTTTTAACCTGGGCTTTTTAAAAAAATATTCATAACAAAATATTAAATAGTTCTACCGGAAAAAATGAATAATTGATTACGATTACTTTCATTTTTGATAATCTATCAATCTGTATATAGACGAAATGTCATTTATATAAAAAAGTTAAATATTACCAAAAACAAAAGCAGTTCTTGAACATAAAAAAACAAAAACATCGTTTTTATGTTTCCCTTTGGCCTTTTCACTGTGATAGAACGCTACTTGGAAAGAAATAAATTTTATTTGCAATGATAACAAATCTGGAAATTTAGAGATAAAAAAGGCAGAATAAAGAACTCGCTTAAAATGAATAAATCTCCTGTCAATATTTCGTGGTTGAAAGCATGCGTAACTTCTGTTTCAAATCATTCTGTTTCTTTTCTCCCATTTTGTATGTAAAGCTTGTAGAAATTTTGTATCGACTTTGATAGACTTTTTACTTTTTTAGATTCGAATGCAATAGTGAAGTTGCTTATGTAATCTTAATACAAAATTTATTCCATTATTATATGTAAAAATATCAAGATATTCTACATAGCATGTTTTAGAAAAATCCACGTTATTTTAATAAAGAATGACTACGGGAAAAGGTCAAATAAAGGTTTAAAAGTTAAACATATTTCAAATGTTCGTTCTTCTTTCTGATTCGCTAAAATGATTAACATTGACAATGATCCAGGAATGTCGAAAATAAATATCTTTCTAAACATCCTCAATAGTAGTCAATTAAGGTAACCTAATAGGTTTAAATTTAATAAAATATATTTAAACTCTTGTGATGTACAAAGATTTCTAATATAAAGACAGAAAGTTCTCTAAATGCCCAAAAAATCTTTAACGGTGCTTGAACGATATGGAGCTTGTTGACGCCATTTTAATACTTATCAATACAATGGACAGTTGTTGCGGACAAAACTGAAATTAGTGTCTCACCGAGATCGCAATCATATATAAAATCGGTACGCCACCTGTAAAGCTAACCTTTATACAGTTGAAGACGGGTCGTCGGCGAGGAAGGCTTAGAGCAAGCGGTAGACGATAGTAACAATACGAGAATTTAGGGGTTTTTAGATCAAGAAGGCGCCAGCTGCAGTAGAAAGTCGATTATCTAATTTCGAATGGAAGACCCTACAGCTGATCTTCGTATCTAGGTCAGTAGGCGAGATGTTTGCCACAGTCGAATCGCAGGTTCGAGTAATACACAAATAAACGAAATAGAGATTGTACTGTACTCTCTTTAGATGCTTACATTCCCAATAAGGGATGAAGCTAATAATATGTCCGTATGTGAAAGTCAACGTTACCTGGTTCCGGAACAGCTGATTCCTGAAATACATTCTAAGTATGCTTATAACACAATAAAAGCCAAACGATAAATTAATAACATCTATTAGCATGCTATGGAATGAATACAGGAAACAGGTTACAGCGTTCCAGGTTACGCTGTTTGAAAAACTTGTACACAAACGCATAGAAATGCAAGATAAACAAGTAAAAATACATACAGAACAAGTACACGCAAAATAAATTTGGCCGCATTAAGTTTATTAATATTTACGAATTAACAACCCAGCGAACTGCATAAAACGCTGGTAACGTGAAGACAATACGTACATTTAGACAGTGAGACATAAATATTATAAAATCTGCGGTCATTTATCAAAGAAGCATAAATAATATAACATAAAAAATATAAACAGAAGCAATAATCTAACTGGGTTCGTCACCGACAGGTGTTTCACATTTAACTTTGAATCCAAATATTTGTTCAAATAAATCGTTAAACAAAAACAATTCGACCAAGTTATAAAATAACAATAATTTACCTTATCAGAACCTAACATAAATAAACGATCAAGCCAAGAATTGAATTCCTAAATTAATAAAACTAATAAAAAGGTTGATAATATCTCGAAACAAGTTTTTTATGTTACAAATCGATAAACAACAGGTTCCTATTAACTAAACAATAGTATAAAGCTTTTTACTACTGTGAAACAATACGTCAAGCTTTTCACTGCTGTGAAAGGATCTCATAAGGTTCTTCACCACTGTGAAGTGACGTTTTAGTAACCTTGGCTGTAGGTTACTTTTATCCAAAGCGGCTAGTGACGAGACGATATTATGCAAATGTATTCTAAAATAATTGCGTCTGTACATTGACAAGTTATATGCGTCAACGTTGCTTCTTCATAAAAGATAGCTTGAAAAAGGTAAAATTATTTACCGTATAACTGGAACTAATCCAATAGAAAACCAATTTGTTGGCACAGAAAACACTTAACTCACGGCACTGATTCACATAAAGTTTACCTTATAGTTAATACATTAATGCGTAGAAATGGACGACTTCCACTTACGTTTGTTATTTAAAGAGATATTTGAATTGTCTACAAGTGTCTATAATGAGCAAGACAGTACAAATTAATCTCGTAAAAATTCGATAAAATGTTTAGGTATAACGAAAAAGACGGTACGATAGTTTACTGAGAGTTCAATGTGAATTCGTTTGGTAGGTCCGCCGGGCTGGCGAGGTTTTTGAGAGATGCGTTACGATAGCGACGCGTTTGGTACATTCCAGGGATTGTCAATAGGATATTTAGCAATGACAGAAATTATTCGCGAGGTTTTTACCCAAGTAAATTACCACCTTAATAGAAATTAGTCAACCACTTGAAATACTTCTCAATAATAAGTCCAAACTTCACATATAAAAAACACGAAAGACGCGTGTTTCTTCGTCAATAACCTTTGTTGAACTCTCTCTAGGTCTTTTGCGGAATACCTAATCTCCAACCCCCCCGAAAGGGTGGTTCTAACAAATTATTGAATGGTCGGCATACATACCGACATGATTACCAATAAAATAATACGAGAAGGGAGTGATTTAACTAGAAATTCGAACGTTGCACTCTGCAATTATAGGAAAAATAAATCTTGTCCAGGCCAGACAAAGTGACGGTTTTATGGTTTAAAACAGCATAAAGCTAAAAGATACGAATGCAAAAATTCTTTGAAATACGAAAATTAAATCTGAGAAATACAAATTTAGAGGTAGTTTTATTTTATGCAAAGCCCTAATGTATCTCTAGTTTAGTATTAAAAAAATACTTTTATAAGAGAATTCTAAAAGAAAATCATGTTCCCAGGCTATAAATCTAATAATGTCAAAGGGCATTAAAACAAAGGGCTTTTATGCTACAAAAAGACGATAAAATTAATTCCTAAAACGAATAACGTATTGACAATATGAAAAGATTCAAAATAATAAAAAGATATTCTGTTATTTACAGAAGTTACTAACACGTTAAAGGAAGATTCAATTATTTCTGAATTTTCCTAACACAGTACAATGCAAACACATCTGCTACTCCTGATCTACTATACTTAAACTTTCCCATACATGGGTGCCGCACTTGTAGCCCCCTCTGATGTAAAAGATATTTCCGGAAATTTCACAATACAATTTTGGCAAAAGAAGCGCATTTGGTATTATCCAGCGTATGTGACAATGTGTCATTTTGTCCATTAAACTAGATGATGGTCGCAGATTTTATTCATGTACATTAAAATGAGAAACAACAATGTCTTGCTCGTGTTTTTGTTCCATTTTCATTACAATCTAGCCACCGATCGTTCGAAAAGATCTCTCATTGTAGAGTTTTAGGTTTAAGATCTGGTAGTCTTTATCCAGTCATAAAGCTTAACTTGTTTTTATCTTTCTCATACCGTAGATGAAAGTCAGATTATAATAATCTGTGATCATAAGAATGAAAAAGCTAACTGTGTACAGGCCTGAAAAGAAGGAGCACGGTTGTGTCATTTCCTCTCGCTCACAGTATGCAAACAAGAACGAGAATTATTAAGAAGAGCAAAGGTAAGTATACAATAAGAGATCTTTATATAGTGTTGCGGTATTCATTCTTCTTTCAATAATGTTTCACGCCATTTAGTTTCTTTGTGCGACTGGATTTTGGTGACCACTCTTTTTGGTAAGTAGAATTAAGATAAAACGTGGTCGTTGGCAGCTGGTCTTGCCAGCATCCTGTGTTTCTGGCAGTGGGAAGCGCGGCATGGTGATTGGGCTGTCTATGTGTCTGGTGTTGTAGAAATTGTTGGCAGTTGCTTGTTGGCACGAATGGCGATAGAAACGATGTGTAATGTCATTTTAAAATTTTGCGTTCTCATCCGAGTTCTGCTTTGAGTTTCGCTTTAAATGCATTCATTTATTATGAATTTATCGTTTTTTGAAGCTCTACTGTTAAAAATTAAAATGCATTTAACAAATTGTTTTTATGTTTCTTTAATTGTTGATGAAATCATTTTATTACTAAGACGTGCCTTGTTCTAGTTCAAAACTGTTTATGGATCTTTGTTATATTTTTCTGTCATTATCAATCCTAGAAAATTTTGTTTACATTCGAGTCTGTTTCTAAGAAAAAAATCCTTGTTGTGTGCAAATTTATGTCTGAGTGGAAGGCAGCTTTATATTAAAGAAATAACGCCCGATACCTTTCCATTTTTAATTGGCCGTCTGTGTTTTATTTGATAATATAGTGTACAACCAGCTTCTTTACTATTTCAAATCATTTCATGTGTGAGATCATCTCAGAGAGTCGAACTTGATCTGTTGTTGTGGCAGGTGGGCTCCACATCGGGGGTCAGCCGTGCGCTGCCCTCGTCTTATCTTTATTTTTTAAGTGCCCCGAACACGACCGTATTTAAATTTAAATAAATAACTTTGAGTTACTGTAAGTTCGCTTTTGTGCCTGCAACTGCTGCATTTTTATTAATCTTGGTGGAAAGACCTCCGGAGGGATTAAACACATCGCCCTGCTGGGCGTTTTTGTTTTGTTTTAATTACTGTTTTGTTTTAATTATTTTTAAACACATTTGTTAAACGGATCCTTCAGACCTAACTTTTTATGTAATAATTGTTTTTCTTTTATTTGATGTTTATGAAGTAATAATTTCTTTATTCAACTATATCATTTTGAACCTTTTTTTTGTACAGATGTTTATTTTACTTGATTTAAAAGCATAAAAATAAACTCATCTAGTTTAACTTTTGTGTTCTTATTTATAGAAACTTTGTTTTGTTTTATAAGCTATCTAGGTACTGTATCAATGGAATCCTGACTTCTAGTAACAAAGATAATATTTGATTTTGTGATTAAAGCATTATTTATTATTTTGAGAAGCGAGAGAGAGGCTGGAGATTTAAAATGTTTATTTTAAGTTGCGGAACCAACGTAGGTTCCTTGATAAGTAAAGAGAATGCAGTTTGACCTCAGGACACGATTTTCAGGTTTTTATATACAGGGTGGTATTTTGAGTAATCCCTATATGCAGAGTTTTGTTTGGAAAGGACTCCACATATAGGGTGTTAGCCTACGAGGAGCTGCGTGGGTTAGCCGATGGTTTCTTTCTTCTAGTTCAGTTTCTGGCGCCCTCTAGGTATCTTTTTTTGAATTTTTAGTCAAAATTAGAGTTTTAGGTTTAGGTAAAAACCTAATTGTTTGGGTCATTTGCTATCTTTGACCCCCCGCCGTCTTCAACTTCGAGCTGTGGAATTGAACATCTTTCTTCTTTCTCTTTTTCAGCTTTTTCCCGTTACAGATGAAGTTGACAATAGCTCGTCGTTGATGTTGATATATACGGTTAGATATGTATTGACTGTCGCGAGCGATATTGGTAATAACCAGAAGGAAGCTTTCGTAGTAATGCGAAATTGTAATCGACGGATATCTTCAAGATGCCACCACAAAATGCACGCGCTATGAAAGTGGAGTTTATTGACGGCTGATAGTGACAAACGGCGATAGTCGCAAAAACGGACTTTGGGGCCAGGTTTTTACTAGCAACGTATCCCGAAAAGATTCGAAACGAGGGGATCCCAGAAGAGCACGGAAAGGAAGTATACACCCGACGCCGATAGTTACGCCCTTTCCTAGGGTAATGACGTGCGTCAAGCAGCGCTATGGTTGAAGAACTCGTCGAACCCGGTTGCCTAACCCCTTCTGAAAAGGCAGACACGAAGGAAACTACTGACAACGTTAGCACACTTCCGACAT
Source organism: Ignelater luminosus (assembly GCA_011009095.1). Classification (NCBI taxonomy): domain Eukaryota; kingdom Metazoa; phylum Arthropoda; class Insecta; order Coleoptera; family Elateridae; genus Ignelater; species Ignelater luminosus. Next base: position 54,934 of record VTPC01008091.1, read on the forward strand.
CACATAGAACTGTAGTATTGTGGTGACATCGCAAGCAATAATTAACTTCTATTTGGCATGACCGACCTCTTAAAAGAAGTTCCAAATATACAAAAACAAACAGTTTGAGAATTCAAACCTATTCTCTATTCCACTGTTCTGTAGAAGCACTAAAAAGATAAGACAATAATTATTTAAGTGTACTGACCTTGCTGAAGTTCTGACAAAAAAAGAAACATTCAGAACACTGCAACTACTTAGCATAAGTAATGCATAAGGGTATACACTGTTAACAAAGAATGTAATGCAAACCTAGAACGTTAACGGTTCTGCAAAAATGCAACTAAAATTCTTCATCTCGCCGTCTGCGTTCCTACAACTCCTAAAATAGTAATCCAAACTTTTCTACATTAGCTCTCAGTCTAACCACCTTTATAAAATTTACCATTCAGACGATTGTAAAGAGCATCACAGGGAAAAAGTCAAGGTTGCAGGTTACAAGAATTCAATAACGTCGCGTCGCATTAATTATATCAAAGACGTCACAGTTCGACTAATAATGTAAAAAAAACTAAGAAACATTGAAAATTGCTGTATGTGTACATTCTCAAAGAATCTTTAATTAACAGAAGGGGTTTTTTGTTCATCATTGAAAGTCTATTAGAAAATCGGTCAAGTCTTTAAGGGCCTTTAAGCAATCTGTAAAGCATTTAATTAAGAAAACTTAAATTGGCAATATCAAAGGCAAACTCACAGTTCTATACTTAGAGTGTTTCACCTTCTTTTAATAAACGGTGGTACTTTAAGAGAAGGTTGATTGATTGATTTGTATTTTAATCGTTTCGGAAAAGTAGAGTGTTTGAGAATCATTCCGATTCTCTGATTAAAAAATTGTTTTAACAAAAAGAAGATAAATCGCCCGTCTTTCAAAAAGAACTGAAAACAAAGGTCTCGAAGTGTTAATATGATTTTAACAACCATTGATTTAGTAGCGTTTGGATAATATTGACATAAATTCAACAAATTCCAATGTCAGTATTCAATCACATTAAGGATCATCCAGGCTTCATCTCCGTTCAAGAACATGCAAAAGAATCTAATACTTTAGAGATCCCTTTTATTGTACTCGTACCGATTTCAGGAATTTCAACCCCCCATGCTGGTTTTGGGATCTGGCTCTTTCCCGTTATGTTAAATCTATCACAGAAATCTTTTTTTGATTTGCCTTAGTATGAAATAGCAATCTGAACTTGTAAACAAATTTTAATGGTCGTTGCCTGCTGTAATTCTTCTTTAAGATACACTAATCCAATTACTTGTTGAATACGATTCAAAATGAGAAAATTCTACATTTGGTGGTTATTTACACAAACAAGAAGTGTATTGAGGGTTGTGAGAGGCTGTAAACATATTCAATTCCAGCAACCTAGTAGGTATTATTATACTACATATAAGGTGGGTGACTGAAAGGAATTCCATTTTTAGGGTTGTACAGCTCTAACTTTAAATAAAGTCTGTAAAGCGAATTGGAAAGGCTTCGGTGTGCGTGAGGGAATTCCATGTTTTAAAGAAACGCACATAGTAGTACGTTTACTGGCTTTTAATTATTTTTTTCTAATCAGAATTCATTTTTTAAATTAACTTCAAAAACTATTTTTCATTAAAAAGATTAAAATTCAAACTTGAAAATCGAAAGTTCCAGAAGTTAAACCTTGGATGAGTAAATTAATCATTCTACAACCCACAAATCTTCCTGAATCAAACTCAACTCTTGTATTACCCCCAGCTCTAAATTCCCCCAAACTAATTTCCTCTAAGTGGGCCAACTAACTCGAAACGTCTTGGCAGTTTCGCACGTTCTCTTCGTCGTCATTCCCTTTATATGAACATATTTATTCACCTTCCCTATTTCAGCCACCTGGATCGATTAGTGGACAGGACATCACGCACTTCCCTAGACTACCACGCAAACAGTGACGTATGTACACGACGACCTATTATTACTTATTCAAGAACCACCATGTGTTCTCTCGCGTATTGACCCGAATGTGATTGACGGGTCTTAGAAAAAAATTGACCTAACGTTGAAGTGAGACCATTAATATTTCTGTTGTTTGTTGTGTTTGGAAAGATATATGAGATAATTATCGGGTGTATAAAGAAAATGCTGAAAATAACAAGAATAATACACAAAAAGGGAAGTAAGCACTTTGTTAATTTTGATTTGTTTGGTTTTATAATTTTGTTTTTGGGATCTAGATAAGACTCAATCTATAAATAAAAGCTAACGTTTGTAAATATTTTTGTCCTTTTATTATTAAAATATACTTTTTCGAAAACCTTTCGTTTCAAGGCAAGGTTATATTTTAAATATAGCACAAGCTGCAGGCTACACAACTAAAATCCAAAAATCAGAAACTTTCTTTGTGTTTATTTAAAATAAACCAAAACAGATTTTATATAAAAGTTGAGCTGATATTTTGGAAACTTAAATGTAGGTAAGCGAATTCTATTTAAATTTTAAGAATATTTGATGTATGTATACCTAGAAGATGCAAGATACTCAAACTAACTATATGCAAGGAAAATAAGCATTACTAGCGATTGCTGTTTTTGACACCTCGCGGTGAAAAGGAACAAAACTCCCAGGCAAAAATTATTTACAACAAATTTTAAAAATAGTGAGTTTCATCTGTTTCCGCTCCAGATAAGCTTACAGTTTTCTGTTTTTCTTCGGAAGACAAAAAGTATCGAGATTTTTATTGAAAGTAAAAATTCAATTTTGAGCCCAGCTGTCTTTAGATGCTTGTTGACAATTAAAGAAAAAACTAATTAAAATCAATGAAATGCGTAGCTCAATGTTCTGTCTTCATAAAGCAAAGGTGTTTTACACTTTTAATTTTATATTATCTATCTTTGCTAGTTGTAGGTAGATGTCCAAATGATTAATAAAAATTAGATAACCCCACGGTTAGATTTTGCCTTCCAAAAATCACTTACAGTGGCCAACAGTCTAGTTTTATTTTTTATCAAGCCACCTCCGGTGGCCTATGGTCGGACCTTATTCTCTTCAAGACCATTAGTGGTCAAACTTTACGTATCAGTTGTAAATGACAATTGAATAGTAAGGTAATGGCATCGAACTTTGGTAGGGCAAATTTAAATTTGTTGCTTCACTATTGAGAAAAAACCAGAATTGAAAGATAGTGATACAAAGAATGCACAGCATGAGCATCTTTAGAACGTAGACTAGTCAAACAAAAAAAATCAGTTTTAGTAAACATAAGCATAAGTGAATTAGCGCTTGTCATTTTAGTTCTTGATTAATAAATGTGTTGGTTTTACGTTTTAAAGCTACAGAAATCGTGAAGTTTCAGTTCCGCGTAGTGTGCGTTGCCGAATCATCACCAAGTTATCGCGACTTATAGTTCACCTTCTGCGTACATTCTTTACTTCTGCACCACTACTACCACCACCAGAAACAACATCGTCTGCGACAGTAAATGGATATCTAACCATATTCATTGCCCCTGTCGCCCAGCAAGGTTTCAACCACCATCTCAACGGTAAGTCACCAGCTCGGCAGAAGACAGGCAACTTACAACACTACAGTTAATGTACCTTAGGGTCATGGACCCCAACGGTCAACTCTTCGCATTACACCACCTACAGGCCAATCCAACAAGTCGAGATTGCTAGATAACATCTGCCGACACGCCACACAATCGTCGCAACCTCCGCCAGCAACCGACGCCCTTTTTCCAACATCAGAAAGCCCTAGAACAAGAATTCCATAAAGCCCCGCCCACCAACATCACGCAAAACAATACATCGGACAGGTACACCCGGACGCCGCCGGCTTAACATCTCTGCTGCCACCGGCCCTCCTTGCACCGCTACAGGCCATGGTCTACCATTCCATCGTCAGGTCAGGTGCCAATGAACGCAAACAATGCACGTATTTTGCCTCGCAACCAATCAACCACATCCATCAAGCTGAAGAAGCTTCAAAATGAAGCTTATAACGGCCTCCTGCCTTCGGCGGGAAAATAACGCTCAACTCATGAAGGTTAGAATACAAATCACCAATTAATTGAAAATATAATAAAAGAAAAAAGTTTCAACCAAAGTAATCTATCGTACCTTAGAGTAGATCACGCGTGTCCTACTAAGAATCAATATGTAGTACAGGCATGAACTATGGCCAAACCTGGAAACTTGTAATAACTAGTAACAAGTCCTTAAAAGTCCCAAAAAAGTACCGATAAGGAAACCTCGCCATTTGAACTTTCAGCGGAAAAGTTAAAAAGTTGATTGCAATTTATGACCGGGTTTGCATTTCATTGGAAAACAAACTATAAACACGTGTCGGGAGCTTTTGTTGTTTTTGAAGAAACTCTTATTTAAAACTGAATCAAACTGCTAAATTGTGGATTCAATATTTCAAATTTGAAGAGCATATTGCAGTATACAGCAATTGCTACTCCCGAAAAAAATCTTTCATTAGAGAAATATCAAAGATTGACGTTTGTGCCATCACAACTCACAAATTTTGATCAAAAGATCCTTATGCCATCAGTAAAGTTTATGGGGAGGAAGCAGTTTTGCTTGCGGACATAGTCTGTCTTTGCTAAGAGGATTCGTATTCCATACTACGCTAATGGCACCGATGTCTCCAACTTTTGCTAACAAATCGCAATAAGCAAAGATGCTAATTCCTGAGAAAATCAGCGAGCCCCATACAGTTTTCAGTAGTGTAGCATTGCAGAATTTATTGCGTGATTTTACATCTCTTCTGTATTGTTGTATGTAAAATTACTGGCTCCAAAAAACAGAAAATTCAAAACACTGCTTAGGTATTCAATATTGCATAAACCCCACTAGATGAAATTGCTACAACTGGATAATTCATGTCAGATTTCTGCTTTCGACTGTAAACAAGAATTTCATTCAAAGACAAATAAAATCGTCGATATTTTCCGACCTACTTCTCTTCCACTAACTTTAGTTGCAATAGCATTGCTATAGATTCTTCTATTAGACACATCTGTAAAATAGGAATTCGAATGGAATCTCCAAAGGCTGTAAATAAAAATTACAAAACAGGAGGTTACAAGCCCAAAACTTCAGATGAGGAACCAGGGCCTGTTAAATTGGTTGAAATGAGTCAGGATGCGAAAGAAATGACTGTGGATGTTGGAGAAGCTGGACATGCATAATGGTCCGGTTTATCTTCTTACAAGATGGCACTTGTACGGATGGATTAGTAAAAGAGACTCATAAAGGTCTGCTTGTTAAGCGCACTTAGCTTCTTTTAATATTATTACTATTTCTCCTTCAAATGGGGTTTGTTGGGAATTGATAGGATACGTTTTAGTGACTTTCCAAATGTGATTTCAAAATTTCATTTTGGTCTCTAAAATCTTAAAGTCAAAACCTATTTATAAATATTTTACAATAATTTTTTTCACAGATTAAGACTCGACAAACTTCTTTATGATATAACTTCGTGAATATCATAAATATTATCTAAGTTGTTTTTCTGCTAACATGTTTTGACTGCCTTGTTGCTCCAAATCTGAAGATGTGTCTAGAAAGAAGGTAAAAATTAAGGAATTCCAAAAGACAATGAATGGTCGTGTGTATGATTTTTAAGTACTGAGTTAAAAAAAATCGTTAATCGTTAAGGTTTGATGAATTGGTTATCTGAAGATAAGCGGGGTATTTCTAAAAATGCTGATGGTATAATAAAAGCCCCAACAAAAGAATTGCAGAAAGATGATTCTTTTCAGGGTTTTTTGGGTACAGAATCTGGAAATATCTTTAGGATATGAGTATAACTTTATGAGAATTCTAGACACACATCTGTCGAGAGAATCTCAGATAGTTCGAGAAAAGGAAATAACACAACCAATGAAAGTTTTTGAAAAGTCAGTGTCTAGATAACTCAAACAAATTTCTGTTTGGTTTTGAGGTTAACTGAACAAGATCATTCAGGTCTTTTTGGTTTACTTCTCTATTACCAAGCTAATGCAAAAATGTCTGAACTCTACAACGACGAAAAACAAATCAACAAAGTAAATTTATAACAGGTCGATGATTGTAAGTGATAACATTGGACGTTAAAGTTCGCAAACCTTTTTAAGTTCTGGTCCTGTGTTATACTTTAGGCAGACTTTATCCTTTCTGGTTTTCTGCACCCTTACTCTACATATTTAGCAAAATTCTTCTATTTAGAGGGAGTCCAATTTCCGATGGATGCCCTCCATTGTAGTAAGTAGCTTATTTTAGGTTTTCTGTTTTGATTTTCTTTTGTAGCTTAAAAGCATTATACACTAAACACTACTAGTGTAAAAGCCACGAATTTTATCTGGTAATATTGTTTAGCGTATACCTTAGAACACGGTTCTAAAAACTAACCTGAAAGGTCTTTTTAATTTTGAAAATAAATATTTTAGACGCAATGATC
>VTPC01008091.1:70309-81235 GCA_011009095.1 Ignelater luminosus
TGCATATTATTAAAAATGAAAACGTAATTTTATTTGCAAGTATTTGAAAAATTCTAGTCTCACTATCAGTATTTGGTAGCTATGTTTGTAGCACTGTTCCAGAAAAGTAAAAAAAGAATGTGGAGATTTCACAATAATTGTGTAAATGAGACTAAAAATAAGTCTAAATACTAAGTGGAAGTATCACAAAAACTCTTAATTAAATGTATGAGTGAGCCTTAAATTCTTGGTTTCTAGACTCTAACAAAAGGTCTTCCCCCATATACCTTCAAGTAAGATACAGTGAACGACAAATTGAGGCATGTGAAATAATAAACCATACACCACTTAGGAATTTTTACTTGAAATGCAAAGCAGTTATTGACAGACCTAGACTTGAACATCTTGGACACGTTTTACTTTTACCTTCAAGACATTACGAGAAAATTACAAATTTGAATAGCTGTGACATAACAAGAATTTGATGATAGAAAACAGCGAATCACCATCGGCTTCCAGTTGCATTCAGTCTGGATATGTGATCAAAGAAATAGCAATCGATGGTCGTTGGATACAATAACTGATGTGGATTCTACACACGTGGTGGCTTGAATTCCACAAGCAGAGGTATCCTAGCAGATTTCAAATAGGGTAACTTTGAAGGGTAGGTTGAAGCTAAATGTAAATTCAACTCACATTATACCAATCAAAATACCGAGAAGAAGTAAAACTTACCCTCGAACTACTGAAGCTTCACACAAAATACTTCAAAAGATCTATCACTACACCCTATACCCCCACGAGCACAAGCTTCAATGTCTTTTGCTGTTAGTGATGCTCGAATGAATCCCGGACGAACAAAAAAGAATTCGACAGACGATAATGACAAAAGTCCACATCCATACTGAAAAAATTATTACAAAGTTCCCCAATGAACTATCCCGACGTAATAATATTTAAAGATTCTTATTGAAAACATGAATAACAAAGATTTTTGTTAACAAAAACTAATCAACAAGACCAAGCAAGAAAAATATGTAAAAAAGGAAAAGAAGAAATCTCAAAGTTCCAAACACCTATTTTATAGATATTTTATACATAGATTAGTATTCTTATTAGCATGTTTTATGTTATTGTTTAAATGTTTTTTATATACATTTTATATCTACTATATTTTTAAATATTTGTTATTCTGTATTTGTATGTACTATATGAAATAGCTTATTTAGCTAAATAAACTGCTACTACTACTACTACTAAAATGTAACGCGTAGTTATAATTACTAATCAAATTAATGAAAAGAGACCAAGAGGGTTTACAAACGAGCTAATACGATTAAAACAAATTAATTAAAATCGCCTAGCAGCACTTGCTTACATATTCAAACATTTATTCGTTAAGGTGCAAAAGAAAATTTGAAATGGCATAAGAGAACGATCTTAAACTACAACTAATTAATGATAGATTAAGATGAACAAAGAACCATCTAAATTTGCTAATCGGATCTAAATTGATAGTAACTAATCACTAGTGCCAACAAACAGCTATAACAAGTTTATTTTTTTATAATAAGAAAAACATCTGGGAATGCAAAGCATAACCACAACCAACTCCTGTTTTGTTATTTTTTCAAATTTTGGAGGCCATTTTGCCCATGTTCTCGAGGTGATATAAAAAAACTAAAAGTATACGTTTGTCTTATTCTTTTATGTAAAATATAATTCTAAAGTAAAAACAATTTTTTGAAAATTTTTAAATTTTTTGCGGTCATTATTTCCGAAAAGTTGTCAAAAAACGAAGATATCACTCATTTTTAGTTTTTAATGTAGAATCCAAATCTGAAATCAAAATTTAAAAATTTGACAAAAAATGCGAACAGACAGGCAGACTTCGCAAATTCAGTAACGACTCCTTCGGAATTCGTTGATAAAATAAAATGAAAACGAGCTATACCATGTGTCCCGTTTGAAATAATAAATAATTAGAGATTTTGTCAACCCGCTAACCAACACCATTGATTTAAAGAACTAATATAAGATAACCATCGCCATCTATGCGACCTCAAATACAAACTACTAAAAATCCTCTCTAACAAGAGCAAAGACTACAAGAATTCTAGATCACAAAGACAGAAAAATTAATAAAACAAAATATGTCACAATCAGAATAATTGACCGTAAACGGTATGGGCAAAATCGAAAAATAAAGCAAGAAGTTTTAATTTGCGTCTGAGTACTGAGTACATCTTAATGAGAGCAATTCCTAATTGTTTCTGGTTTGAGAATGTTTGTTTACTCTAAGTAAGTCTCCCGTCAAGATGTAGTTTGAAATACTTAACTTTGTTTCTATGCTGAAGGTGACACGAATGAACCGACTTGAATTCGTTAGATTTGATTCTCTGTTTGTTTAACCAATTGTTAATTGCAGTTACGTTAATTTGTAGTTCATGTGAAGCAATGATAGAGTTACTGTCTGTAGGAAGTTAAGACTGCAGTATTGTTGCTGTAGTTGATTTTGACGTGTAGATGGATCTACTGTGTAGAGCAAGTGACCCAAGAACATCATCGTCGAGCCTGTGTAATAGAAGCTTTCTAAACCTTTCAATACAATAAATGTATTGACCGTAATTTGATTTGTCAGTTTCTTTGGCTTTAAGATAAGGATAACTTGTATTACTTTCTATTAAGAAACGCAGCATTGGGCAGTTGAGCAAGATATTTGATTTCAATAGTAGCGAATTCTTTAAATGTTTATCCGTTATTAGGTCATATCTTGGTGGTTTTTTAGGATTTAGGCTATTAATGACTTCTTGAACATCACCCCATTAGAAGATCTTGAATGGTGATCCAAGCTGTAAAGGGCCTCTAGAAGTTGAGAACGCACTTCATCTTTTTTGGGTTCATCTTTTTTGTAAGAAAAAAGTGCTGTTGAAAATAAAGGAGAGAAAAAAGACAGAAAAAGAGAGAAAAGAGAAAAAGAAATAAGATCAAAATGAAAACAGAAAATTGTTGTATCTATATTGCAAATCAGTCCTGCAAAGAGCCCTTTTTTTAGTGTTTACTGTTTGATTACACACCCCATCTTTAATTCAATATCGGTATTAAAACTCTTTTTTCTTATCGCAGTTTGGTAGACGAGATCGATCCACCGACTTATCTAGCCATTCGCACTTGATCAAACCCTGATCCATAGTCCGATGTAAAGGGCATTCTTGGGTTTTTAAAAGATCTTAAAATGGCACCAAGGAGTTCTGTTTTACTTCGGGATATGCCTACGGACCTACTAGAATAAGCTTTATATTTTTCAAGATTTTGAAGCTGGAGGTCACTGAAGATTGGCCCAAATTGGACTGTAAAGGTTTTCTATATAACGACAAGAGTCTTTCGATGCAAAACAAGAAACTGTTGCCAATTATGGCTTTTTTGAAAAATCTCAGAAAAACACTAAAGATCGAACATAAGAGCCTGGTTTAGAAGATGTTCGATTGTTTTTTTCGTTAATGTATTTCAAAAAATTAAATTGTGACTACCTTCAAACTACCATAGTTAGTCATAACCTTGATCTTCTCCAAAATTTATTTCTTTTGTCAGATACCTTGTAGTATTAGCCACAAAACGGTTCCTATTACTGTATTAAAATTTCTAGAAGAAGAGAAAACGTAATTTGTGTCCTGCCCATTGCAAATCAAAGATATATAAACGAAGTGTCTTTTGCAGTTTGTTTGAATATTTTATTTCAAACCGTTTTGTTTGAGCAAACAAAGACAAGACAAAAATGGGATGAACTTTTTTGTTTGTCTGTTTTGACGTAAATGGTGAATTGCAGAAGATGCTAATTTCAAAACTGTGAAATCTGCGTGGAGATTAACCTTTAGAGAAAAAATAGTGTGATTGTTAGTGGGGAGTAACCTTTTAAAAATATTAAAAAGTATGCAAAGGGAACAATCTTTTAGAACAAAAATTAAAAATTAAAAAAACGAAACAAAACTTTTTTTTTCAAAAATTGTCAAATGACTATATCGACAAGATTTTGCTGATTTAAATTGAACATGGGGCGTGCCATAGCAAAGCCATGAAACTTAGAATACAAAATTCATTATTATAGTAAACTAGCTGCCCGCCCCGGCTTCGCACGGGTGGAGTACCTAATGAAAAAAATAAGACAATTTTCCATTTCGAAATTAAATTACGATTAAAATAAAAGAAAAATCTTAAGAATTTATATACCTTATTGTAAAGCTTTGTAATAAACCACATTTTTAGTTTTTCCATTTGGACAGTACAAAAACTTCCTTACATACACTTCGACACTTTCGCCACCCTGCCGGCGGCGCCATCTATTGTATACTTCGGAAACCACTCACAATGACGTATAAGAGAAAAAATGTTTTTTTACGTCTTTTCGTACATTTTTTTGGAAATTTTCTTTTATACAAACCTTCTCCTGATAATAACAAACACAACAAAAAAAGAATTATCCAATTTGGTTCAGTCGTTGTGAAGTGATACGCCTTCATACATTTTTGCGATTCATTTTTATTTATATAGAAGCTAGATAGAAGACAGATAGATAGATAGATAGATAGATAGATAGATATTCATTATCCAAAACTCTGATTTAGAAGTGCAGCTTAAAGAAGTTCTTCTGTAATCCATTATGAAATACGTGACATTCTTAACTCCCAAATATATGAAGACAGAAATTCTGTAACGGTCAGCGTTAGAACACAGAATTTCACATAATAGAAATAAGAAATGCAAAACTCTAAAATCAAGTTCAGTGCGGAAATGTTTTTTTAGCAAAAATAGAATTAAAAGAAATCGAAAAGAATTTGTGTGATTTTTTCATATTAAAAAGAAATCTCAGAAATTCCGAATAAATCTCATACAGATAAATACTTCCATAAGGAATAAAAGGAAATCGTTCACCAAACTGACAAATTGGTGACAGACAGAGATCTGAAGAAAAAATAATTCTAGATTGAAATACATTGAATCCAAGAAGGAATAACCCAATACAATTGTGAGGGACTTTGATATATACAATGATAGATGTTATATCATTAGACAAAAGAGCTTTATTGCTTTCAAAAGCAATTTATTTGCGAATTGTATTAGGTTAGAGTTGCCATTTAAAATTATTTATTTCTAGGATTGTAATACCCAATGCATATAAAACACTTTTCCCTGCCATCTTATTGAATCTAGATTTTTATAAACCATTTTAGCATATTCTTAGAATTCTAACGAAGAAAATTGACGTCTCTGTATATTATTACTTAATAGTCTTAAATCTAATTTAAAAAAATTGTGTGAATTTAAAAAAAATATAAAACGTAGTAAATAGACCAACAAAAAAGAGCCCAACACCTAAAGAATACAATCAAATCTACTTGAACGTCCTCACTAAAATTCAATTTTTTCCTCCTTTTTAAATTGGACAAATCCGCTTTAAGTATGCAAATTTATAAGAAGCGGGAAGAGAACCATTCGTTTTATCACTCATAGAATCAGAGAACGCACTTCAGCTTTTTTAAAGTAAAAACCAATAAACGTATAAAATTCTTGTGTAATTTAATGTACGAACACTTTTACACTTTATTCTCTTTTTTTATTTTTTGTTAGTTAATTGAAAGTCAAGAAATTTCATTTTAAAACTGCAGAAGTTTTTTTACACCTTGAAATTTTTTTACCCTCGACAGTTCAAACAAATCTCTTGTTTCATGTTTCAACTCGCAAGACATTACCTTGATAACACATCACGCTTTGAAGAAAAATGTCAAGAAATGTAAAATGTTTGTTGCTCTGAATTTTCGTGTTACTTTGAAAGTTGACAATAAAATAAATCTAGAACGTAAAGTAACATTCCCAAGGTTATAAAAAACAGAAAAACCCAAACAGAAAAAGTTTAATGCTGTGTAGAATTATATATGAAAAGCTATTCTGATTGTGAACATTTTTTATATAAACCGTTTGAGTATATAACGTTTCCTTAAATTTTATTGTATGGCAGTAATTTATTTATATATTTATGGTTTGTGTATTGACAAAAAAAAGAGTTTTTAGTTGTAATAACTGTAATTTCCCTAACCTAGATTGACCTAAATAGGTTATTAACATCAAATAAAATCAATTTTAGGTTAATATACCAGACGTACATTAACTTTATAGGCAATTTGTCTAAAGCTCAAATGCTTTATACTAGAACACTTTAATAATGTTTAGAAACGATTCTGATAATAATTTACTTCCTTGATTGCTTTTACTATTTACAGTGTGGGAGTTACAATTATTAACACGACTGAAAAACAGGTAGTGTTTTATTGATTTTACCATTAACATAGTACTTATATAAATTTAAATAAACCTAGATAATTAATTAATTCTCTTAATTATTCGCTTTCATTTAAACTTCACCTTAAAGTGTAAAAGCATTGTCTTCTGAGCAAAGAACCTAAAGTTAATCTGTTGTGAAGGTTTCTTCATACGTACTTTGAATCTCATTTAACTTCATTAGAGCACTAAGAAAGATGTCATTTGAAGTTGAGCTTGGAAAGACGATATCGGGGTGTTGCTTGAACACTTACTGATTAAATAACAAGTACTTAACAATTTTAACATGTTATTACTAAATGCTAAATTTGAAAGGTCTCCAAAATAAGAGTATTATTTCAAATAATATAATGGATGTGTAGGTTAAAGGTTAAAAACTGAAATTCTACCTTTTGTTATATATTAAAATTTTTAAAGCAAATTCTATCTGTCATTTTTAAAACAATTGGGTTTTTGCCGTTCTATTTGCCTTAAAATACCATATTATAACATTTTGGTGCCATCTGATGTTTTATAGGTCATATCTTGATTAGACAGAGTTCTATCTAGCTAACAGTTATTCACAATTTGTAAAATGATAGGGTTTGTATTGTTATTTTAAAATTTTATGGTATTCCAACAAGATGGCAAATATAGTTTTGTATAATAAAATCTTTTGTCGGAGATATTTTTCGATTTACGTTGTACAGTGTTTATTTTAACACATGTGTGGCTTGTTCTAAAAACCACCTATCGCTTTGCAGCTATGAAAGTTTTCTAGAATTATGCGATTAGAAACGCCGACCCAGGCCGAGTTTGTTTTAACATAGACTAATTCGCAGTAAATTCTACGCTCCACATAAGAGTGTGTTATGCTTATAAATGATTCCTGTTTAAACCTGACTTTTACTTTATTGTTTGGCGCGTTTCAGGCCACGACAAGTTAGAATGTTCTATTATTACGAATAGGGGTGTTTGTTTCTTTGCCTTTATCTTACTCACGTTAGCGGAAAGTTGAATCGTTCTAACGCGATTCCAAACGCGCAGTGATCAGAAGGTCGTCATCTGAACCAAAGAGCAGTTCACCTGTTTGGGATTGTTCGTTATTAAATTCTGCATCGCAAATTCATTGCTGTAGTGTTGAACAGTTTATAGAAAAACTTATCGGGAATGGTTCCATGGGATTTATATACGATTATTTTTATTGGCTCTACCAGAATTGTGCAAATGCTTGAAAATAAACATTTTTTCAATTATCGTACCGCGGATTAAATCTCGTTAACTCAAAAGCTTTATCCAACTACGTTAGGATCGTGAGAATCTACAACACTTCTGTTCTAGTTACAAGATTTTATTAATCATTAGTGATATTTGAAACTATCAAATACTCTTGTTCATTGAACAATTGTTAGCAGAACCATCGCTTGTTTGGAGATTTAATTGATAACATTGGGCATTCAACGGGTATAAAAAGTTGTGTGTTAAAGTACGTACCGATGTAGTATTGTTTAAACAATGGTTTTTTTGTGCGTTGTTTTCTAACGCAAGTAAGGGTTAATGACCCTCCCGCAAACCGCTGGAGTTTTGTAGATCAAGAAATAAATTCTATAATACTGAGTTCCCGCTTGGTAGAGACTTCCGTCTGGATTGAATGGTAATTAGCTGTTATTTATAACTTTCTAAGGCACTGATAAATTAACAAATTTGTTTATTATTTACTTTGTTTGTGTTATAAAGTAAAGTTAAACACACCAACAGTTTTGTAGGTAGAGTTTGTATTTTGGGTGCCCAAGGCTAAACTAAATTTTGTAATGTCATTTTCTAATTTTGCGTACATATGTGTAGCAAACTCTCCTTTGAGTTTTGTTCTAAATGTATTCATTTAATATGAAATTATTATTTTATTTCATCTTAAAACCTTAGTTAAATTATTTATGTTGTCAAAAATATTTTGTTCAAGTTTCGTTAAGCTATAATCATCATGTGTACGTGCTTTATTTTAATGTAGCATCGTTTCGCAGACGTCTAAATATTTTTATCTCAATCTTAATTCGTAGAGATATTGTTTATGTTTCAGCATCTTTATGTTCGTAAGAAAGGCTGGTTTACAATCAAAACACAGGAGTCAGTATTTTTCCATAGTTTGCATTTCTGCCCATAATTAGTTTCATAATGCAGTGTATATGTGACTTTTGGTTTTCGTGAGACGTTTATGCATCAGGAAAGATTTTAGCATTTCTCGGGGAGTGTTAGCTTGGCCGCTTTGGCCGCAAGGTCAAGCTCACTCCGCGGGCTTGGCTCGCTTGTTAACGCGAATTTAAAGTATATACTGAAGTTTAAGTTTGATAGATTATGGTGTCCTTCCGGGGGCTGGTCCTGGAAAGATAATTACGACATTCTTGTGGGATCAAAGATATCGTTTTGTTCGCAATTTAGTTGCGGTCCTTAATGAGGATTGTGTCGTTTACAGAGAATTTCCTAATTATTGAGGTGCAAATCAGTTTCCGTCGACGTACCGGAAAAGAGATTTTGTATGCTGGCCATGAACGGAATTATTTTTATGTTTTGTTACTCTGTATAAACCACCCGATTATTGCAATAGACACTGTGTTGTGGGCAAATAACTTTTTGTGGTTAAGTTCTATTGATGTTTAACGTATAATTTACAAGTTTTAAAAAGAATCTTCTAAAACCTAAATTAAAGGATATAATCATTAGTTCTTGTAAAACGAACGTTCGAAGGTAGATTTAAGTTTTAATTGTTTGTCTTTTTTTTACGCTAAACTAAAAGTAATTATTTGATTTTAGGTTGCTTATGCGTGAAGAAAATTAAATTATGAATACCTACTTTAAAAATTTATAGTCTTGCAAAAGAATTTGTTGGTAAAGTTATAAATTTTAGTTTTCTTATAACGCATTTTATTTGTTAATTGAATAAATATTTAATCTTTTTAGATTTACTTTTATTCTTCTCTTTCTGGGTAAAATAATAATATTTTAGTCATTTATATACATTTTAGTGTTTTTTTGTTTTTTTCTTTTCATTATTGATCTAATAAATTAAAGTTTTTTTGTGCTTTACTGAAGTACCTGTAAGGTCTTTTATTCGTCTACTTGTGTTTATCTTTTTGAACAGGACGAGCCATCCGTTGGATTCTCAGGAAGGATTAAATATATAAATTATTGTGTATAAGAATAACATAATTTGAGTTTGAAATATCGACGTGCTTGAGTGGCTAGCAGGTTCCAGATTCTTATATATTTAATCTTATTTTTGGTAAGTAAAAGTGCATTAAGTAATCAATTACCTCAGTAAAATTTTGTGTAATTAGCATTTATGAAACTAGAACGTCGAGGAGTATATTCTGAGTATTTTGATAAATAAATAAATGTTATTTTGTGAAGAACCCATACACAGAGTAATATTCCCTGAGGCACTTATATACAGGGTGTTAGCCTACGAGAAGCTGCGTGGGTTGGCTTATGGTTTCCTTTTGAATTTCAGCTTCTGGCGCTTTTAGTTTCTACCATCTTTAAGACACATTTAAAGTTTCTATGAGTGTGAGCTTTTACCTTTTCGTTTAAGGTAAGTTTAGCTTGAACCACGCCCATCTTCGGCTTGGAGCTACGGGATTGAACATCTTCCGCCATCCATAACGGACATTAAGCCTCTTTTTCAGGTTTTTCTAGTTATAATTTAGATTCATAAAATTTTTCTAATATGTTAAGTTAAAGCTTTTATTGAGATTATATAGAAAAATTCTGCAATTTTGTAAACCAGGTGCTGTACCAGTTCATAGCATGTTGTTTGAGCCGCCTTCTTTTGTTTTGAATAAGATTTCAGATTATACAGTACGGCTTGAAGTGAGTACTGATCCTGATTATCTGGTGTAAGTTCTGTTGTGCAAGTTAGGTGCGCACACTGCTGAGACTTTGTTTAAGCAAAAGTACTAAGATCAGGTTAGTATAATCGTTCTTGGTAAGTCTGGAAAGAGTTTGAGTACAGAATGCCCACTGCTATCAAAGTGTCTTCTATATATGCCGAGTGTTCTCTGGTGCGGAATCACAGCAGCAAATGTGATGACCTTAACTTGATTCCTGGCGCCCATATTGATTGTCACATCTTCGGGAAATCGCTGAGAATTTTTATTGAGATTCTATTCTAATTTAGGGTAAATTATCTGTGAAGTCATCCAATTTTTTGCGTTCGAGCTGTATTACAACAATACATGGTGCTATCTAACAAAAGTTAAAACCTTGTAACACAAATACTACAATTAGAACTGTCTTATTATTTTTTAACACATTGACCTAGAATTTTAAGAGCGAATGGTGCGCAAATTAAAAAGAGTTATAATGAATGGAAATTGATAAATTAATGTGCTTACATTGTATTTGTTCAACTAAAAAGAAAATAGTTAGTTATCATATAGTATAACCAAGTAGTACACTATTATTATTATAATGCTCTTTACATCTTTTACATAATTGCGAGGATGATTTCCTCAAATGGTACTTGATGTCAAAATTGTGATTAACCGCATTGTGTCTACTACTCCAAGCGCAATTGAGAATAATGTAGAAGAAAAAAATGACGGTGTCACCAACCATGAAGATTCAATAACAAAATATTTA
>VTPC01008092.1:0-44185 GCA_011009095.1 Ignelater luminosus
TTTTTCTTCAGTTCGGAGATGCCACATATGTCTAGTTTCTTTTCAGCAATCTCTAGTATTACTTCCTGATTCTTATTGTGCCATGACTTAATACCCCATGGTCATTTATTGCTTTATCATTGCCGGGTCGTTACAGTAGTTTCCTGTTCAATTCCGACGTTACGCGTGGTTCTGTAAACATTTGGTTGTTTTTATAGAAGGTAAGTTGCTAGCCTGACCTGAAATCATTTTCCTTTATCCGGACTTGGGACCAGCACTGACGCTATTCAATCCGCCCCACGCTCGTCCCAGGCGGAGTTAATTTATAATTGTAACAAGCAATTATGGAGGGGTATTCTTCAAAGTGTGGGTAATTAAGTGGAATTATTATTAAGAAGTTAAGTAATATTAATGATAAATTGTGTTTAACAGAGTTTTAAAAAATTGATTTCACTTGAAGTGAATAAATAGAATTTAGATTTTGAAAACAGAATAGGGAATATCTTAATCAAGATCATTTGCTCAATTGTTGAAATTTTGGAATTAGTTAGATATTTTGATCGTTTTTGTAACCCTGTGGGGTAACTAAATATAATTTTCCGATAGTTAAGCTTGATCAATAGTCATGGTCAACTATGCATTCCATTACAAAAGAACAAATTGCATAGCATTAGTTCATAGGAGCCGAGAGGAAGGTACAAAAGAGGACAAATACACCCTCCTGAATAAACAATGTAATTGGAAATAAACAAATATATTGGTTTGGTTGGCGCCGATGACATCAAGCCAGGATTACCAGTTGTCATGATTTTTCCGTTTATATTTTAACTTTTATTATCTACTGGGAAATTCGGGCTACTTGATTTTGGTTTTTGTAATAATAAATGAAAATCAAATTCTTTTAATACAAAAATGGAAAATCTACGATAAGAGTATAGTAGCATTTGAAGTTTCTCTGACAATAAGACGAGATATCCAAGATCACTAATTAACCCAGTCTGATCAAATCAAGTCCAAGCATTTGTCGTAAAACAATAAAGTTTGACAAAGAAGTAAGTGTGCAGGCCATTATATTTGAATTTTGTTTTCGTATTTGACTTCAAGATAAAAAAAATGCCAATGCCACAAAAACCGTTTTTCGCTATGACAACCAATTTGATCCACTCTATATGTACATCTCTGCCTCTGATGAGGTTATTGACCAGAAAAGTAAGATAGTAGATATCTAGCTTTTTCTTACTAAAGTTTTTTTTGTAGAATTAATATTTAAAAAAATATTAGTTTATGCCTGGTTATTTCAGACACACTCTATATTATATTGTATCCGGATAATTTCAGTGTTACTCTCAGTATTGATATCCTACTTAACAAAAACTCTTGTCATAGCTATACCACACAAAAGAAAAGAAGAAATAAAGACAAAACTTGTTATCTTAACTCGATTCATCTGGTCTATAAAAATTAGAATTTCAAAAATCAAGTCGCATGTTATTATTAAACAAGATATATTTACTATAAATATTATTATTAAATGTTGTGTTGTTGCTGATAAATTAACCTTTAACGTCAAATATACAATAAAAAAGCAATAAACATCAACAATTATCTACGTTAATAAGACTATCGTATCACGTACCCATTTCTTATCTTTCATTTTGCTTTCCCCTGTACTTCCTAAAACACAAACCAGATGCTGTGTTGTTATTATTATGTAAATAATAAATATGCAACTTAGTACCAATGTTTTGTTTATCATTTACAGCTGATTCAGTAATAAATGAAAAACGATAAAGAGAATGTTTTAAAAAGTAATTTACGTGGCTTCTCTTAACAAATTATAAAAATAGCGTTTTCCCCTGACCCTTGGCTTTTGCTAAATCAACAATATGATGTACTACGCATTTGATAGTTTTTTTTAATAAAACAAAAAAACTTTGAAATAAGAACGAAACGATAAATAACATCTTACTCATATACTCAAAGATGTTTCTTTGTTTTCCATCAATATCTTTGATATCTTTAGTAACACGCATATCTTGATTTCAGAAATCAGATTTTTTATTTAATGTTACTGCAACTTCCAAGAACTGCAGTCAAAAAAATCTTTAACTTTTAATCTAGTTAACATTTTTAAATGCAAAATTAAATTGGCAAATTTGTAAAGTTTATAATCAAAATTAAATCAAATAAGAGAGAAGCTCATCAAGTCTTTATAGATAATTTCCTAAACGCTTTCCTAGAAATTCCAGTACAAATTGGACCAAGCTTCAAATTACTGAAATGTCTTTGAAGCTTTCCAGGACGATTGCGTCTGTGAAACCACTCTTTGAGACGATTGGGCTTATAGAGTCTAGCCAGGAAATTTTAGGCCGGTCGCCTTCCACTTCGGTAGTATTTACATAACATAAAGAAGGTACGAGGGTGGTCTGAAAAGTTTCCGACCTCAACGTGAAGATGGCAGCACTCGTAAATAAAAGCTACTGAATTTCGTTGTTCATCCGTTGACAGTTACTCACCAAAGTTTCAGCCATTTTGGACGCGCAGTTTTTATGTAACAGTCGTTTGAGTGAGTTGATGTGAGTTTTTTTGTGAAAATGGACAAAATCGAGTATCGAGCTGTCATTAAATATTTGTTTTTGAAAGGCAATACGCCTTCACAAATAAAAGATGAGTTGGATTCTGTGTATGGGGACTCTGCACCATCATTTACCACAGTGAAATTTTGGGCTGCTGAATTTAAACGTGGCCGTAAGAGCTTGGGAGACGATGAACGTTCGGGACGTCCAAAAACTGCAACTACCGACGAAAACATCGCCAAAGTTCACCAAATGGTGCTAGACGACCGCCGAATTAAAGTGAGAGAGGTAGCAGAGGTTATGAACATGTCAAAAGAACGTGTTTGTCACATATTAAATCAGCATTTAGGCATGAGAAAGCTGTCCGCGCGTTGAGTGCCGCTGAAGGCAGAACTTGCGAAAAAAACGGCCACATTTGCAGAAAAAGAAAATCCTGTCTCACACCTCAGCGGTTGCCATGGCGAAAATCCACGAATTACGGTTTGAACTGCTTGACCATCCGCCTTACTCACCAGATCTAGCCCCAAGCGACTTTCTTTTGTTCCCTCATCTAAAAATTGCGCTCGGAGGACAAAGATTTTCGTCAAATGAAGAGGCAATCACCTTCGTGAACAATTATTTTGCAGAGAAAAATGCCGAGTACTATTTGGACGGGTTACAGAGATGGGAGCATCGCTGGGAGAAGTGTGTAGAGTTACAAGGAGACTATGTTGAAAAATAAAAAAAAATTTTCAGAAAAAATGTCTTGTATCTTTGTTAGGTCGGAAACTTTTCAGACCACCCTCGTATACGTACAACTCTTGAATATACAATTTCAAGGTTACAACTGACATGGTTAAATAATACGCATACAAAAAGATTTAGAAAAAATGGAAAACTGGAAAAACAAATGTCAAAACACAGCTTAGAAATTGTCTGTAAGCGAGATATACAACTAACAACAAAATGGGTTGGCAATAGCGTCCGGGATACTTGTTTATGTTATCTCGTAAAGGAACTCAGAAAATCAAGGGTTTTTCTAAAAGTATATTTTGTTACGAACACCTTCAACTAATAAATGAAGTTAAAATGTCACAGCCATTGACTTCTAAAGATAATTATTGACAAGTCATTGTCTTACAGAATAATAAATAACAAGCGCTATAGTCGTTGCCTGCTTTTTATTTTCTTATATAGATATAACAATAAGTAATAACTACTAATAACTTATTACCAAAGTAAATATCTATAGACGGAGAAAAACAAAGTCTTTTTTTTAATAATCTGAAATAAGTAACCGACCTTTTTACCTTCATGATAAAATAAACCACTGATTTTGATTATTTCACAATATGAATCACAGTATTTTTATATTTATTAGATATATTTTAAGTAAAATAAACTGTAACAAATCTGAATAATTTCAAGATATATTTTCATGTAATTTTAGTTTCGATGGAATTTTAGTCAGAGAATATTTTGACTTAGAAAAGTACCTACTATACAGTATTTTAATTTTTCTTCCAGATTATCAGTTGATATATATTCCAAATATTATAAAACCATAGTAAAAAGGATCTTAACAAATATGTATGTACTACATATATACTAGATTTCATGAAAAGTTTTAAATTAACTATAAAAATATTTTGTTGCAAAACTTGTCAAAAAATTTTTTTCTTAAGAAAACGTGTACTGAATCAATCAATTCATCTAATTTTCTAAAAAAACAAACGTCGCATTATAGAGCTATACATTCTGTGACTTTTTTCCACTCTAGAAAGTACCATGTGAGTGTTAGCAGCTCACGAAATTTCATCCATGAACGTATCACCATGATCAGCGGTATAAAAAGTGCAATAAAAATTAGATGCAATTGCAAATATTAAATTTTTTTATTTTCGGAATCAAGAATCATTTGCATTTTTCGAGTAAAATTAGATTTTTCGAAACCTATGGCAAGATTATACGTTATTTCAAAAACAGGATGCAACTTTTCCCATTGCATTCTTTGGCAGAAATTAAGTTTACTTTGCCGAACGTCGTAAGCAAACCATGTCCACGAATCTTGTTAAACAAACGTCGAGTCTCGTCATCAAAACTTGTTATCGAACCTCATCATAGAACTTCGTCAGCGAACTTAGCCATCTGACTTTGTCATCAAAACTCGTCATCGAATCTTGTTAGCGCACCTTGTCCGGGAACCTCGTCATCAAACTTCGTTATCTAACCTCATCAGCAAACCTCGGTGGGGAACTTCCTCATAAAACCCCTTCAGCAAACTTAACCATTGAACCTTGTCATCAAACCTCGTCATTGTATCTTGTCAGTAAACATCGTTAGAAAAAATCGTGAGCGAACCTTGTTAGTTAGTTAGTCTTACATTATATTCAAAAGTTTGATAAAACTGATGATTAATTCAAGTAGCTTTATTCTGCTAACCAGTACGTGATTGGATTGCAATTCAAAATTGCATTCAAAAACTAATTTTTAGAGCAAAACATTATCTTGAAAAATTCAGAACGTGTCTAACAAGATTCTGTTTTACTTAAAAACGAGGCATCGTATGAGAATTATACAAGAGTAACTTTTTCTTGCAAAAATGTATAAGAATCTTAAAAATTAGAAAATTATTTATTTTTCCCATAGCATGTTACATTTTTTCTAATGGAAATTTGTCTCATCGTAAATGTCTGCCTCTGGTTAGAATATTTCGTGTAAGATACTAAATGCCTTATAGTAACAACCATGCAGAAAATTTTATTCAGTGTCGCACCTGGAAAATGATTTTCGAATAAAACTCTTGACGTTTTGTATTGTGTAAAACATGCACGTTAGGAACAGCCCTATTATAGGAAATTAGATTATTTCTAATCTTTGTTTAACAAATACATTAGCCTTGTATCAAGGTTTGTAGGTAGTTCTAGATTACTCTTGATCTGATTTGAACACATGCCAGTGCTTTTACGAGGACGGTTCAGTAAATACCCGTGTTTGATGACAGAAGACGTTCCTGAGGGAAGTTGGTGTTATCATCGTGTGCTGCCATCTATCAAACGACGGTATAACAAATTGCAGACTGATTGATAGGTTAGTTTGGATTTGACAGCCATTTGAGTAAGACGTGTTTCGTGATTTTAGCTAAGATGGAAAAAGAGCAGTATCGTTCGGTAATTCGCTTTCTGTTTTTGGATGGGAAAAAATGCGAGGAGATAAAAGCAAAGTTGGATGCTGTTTATGGGGACACTTCGCCATCTATGACCACAGTTAGATATTGGTTCAACGAATTTAAACGTGGGCGAACATCCGTTTTTGATGAGGAGCGACCAGGACGCCCGGCAGACGTGGTTACCGAGGAAATCATTCAAAAAGTCCACGACATGATTCTCGCTGATCGACGAACGAAAGTGCGTGAAGTAGCAGAGGCCGTAGGTGTGTCGACCGGAACGGCAATTAATATTTTACATGATAAGTTGGCGATGAAAAAATTGTCGGCGCGATGGGTGCCGCGATTGCTAACGGTGGACAACAAGCGGATGCGGCTGTTAACTTCGAAGCAGTGTTTGGAGCAATTTAAGCGAAATCCGAAGGAGTTTTTGCGTCGAGTTGTCACCGTTGATGAAACCTGGATTCATCATTACACACCAGAAACTAAGCAACAATCAAATCAATGGATTTCTCCCGGTGAATCTGCTCCAAAGAAGGCGAAGATGGTTCCATCGGCCGGAAAGGTCATGGCGACGATTTTTTGGGATGCGAACGGCGTCATCCTCATGGATTTTTTAGAAAAAGGAAGAACGATCACTGGACAATACTACAGTGAGTTATTAGACAGCTTCGACAAAAAATTGAAGGAGACACGGCCGCATTTGGCGAAAAAGAAGGTGCTGTTTCACCACGATAACGCACCAGCACATTCATCCGGAGTTGTCGCCGCCAAACTGCATGAATTGCGTTATGAATTGCTGCCGCACCCCCCGTAATCACCCGATCTGGCTCCCTGCGACTTTTTCTCGTTTCCGAACATGAAGAAATGGCTCGCGGGAAAAGAATTTAGCTCAAACGAGGAAGTCATCGCCGAGATAGAGGCGTATTTTGGAGAATTCGACAAATCCTATTTTTTGGAGGGGTTAAAAAAATGGCAGGAACGTTGGGAGAAGTGTATATTTCTAAAAGGAGACTATGTTGAAAAATAAAAAAATAATTTTTGAAAAAAAATGTGTCTTCATTTCTAACACGGGTACTTATTGAACCGCCCTCGTAAGTCAGCTTGACTATTAGAATGAGAATGCTCCTTTCCTACCCTGATAGCCTGCCTCTCTTAGGATTTTCCTGAATGATACGTATTTTGACTTGGAATACTGTGCGTAAGCACTATATCGATTTCAGTTTCACTAACACTTTTAGATAAAAAGACTTTACATAAAATAAATAATATTATTTTAATCAAACAATTTTTTGTTATTATACATTAATCTAAAAACATTTAAACCGACTAATAAGTGATAAGCTATGCATTTTTATTGTTTTTTTTTATCGGCAGTAACTACATAATGATAATGAAGTGTGATATTAATTAAAAGTTTTGTATAAATACGAAAAATGTTATTTTTGAAACACGTAAACAAATTTAAAATTAAAAAGATAGGAACAGTGGCGTGACCAAAGTATTGACCGCATTCTTCTTTAGATTTTGAGATTTTGACTTCAGATTTGTATTCTACATCAAAAACTAAAGATTTTGATATCTCTTCGGGAACATTGTCAGAATGGTCGCCAAAATTTAAAAACGTTTCAACAATTTTGTGTTTACTTTAGATTTAGAATCGTATTCTACATCAAAAAATAAGAGATAAGTATATTTTTAGTCTTTTGATACCACCTAGGAAACATGGTCAAAATGACCGCCAAAATTTGAAAAAAGTAACAAAACGGAATTCGTTGTGGTTATGCTTGCATTCCCAGATGTTTTATATTACTGTATACACATTTTCTACAGTAAATTTAAGTTCAGATTTACGGATTTGTATAATTATTGATGGCCCATTTGGAGGTACCCTACAAGATGAGGCCCGGGACGGACCGCCCCTTCCGCCCCACCCTATGTACGCCACTGGATGGAAACCTGAAACATTTCGCTTTAGCGACACCAGACTCGATAGAATATATAAATAATTTGGACATTAAACTGTGACCTGTATTTTATTTTATTTTATTTCATTTTTTATTTGTGATTGTTATGTTTGTTTTGTGTTTGTATTTTATTTATATTACGTTAACATTGTTGGGTCTATTTGAGCCATATGCTAAATAAATAAATTCAATATAACTCGTACCTTTTTACAGTTAATAGTTAATTTGTGAAAAGGTTAACAAAAGAGAGGTAAATTAATGAGGTACTTAGGTGTATCAGAATTAACGGATGCAAATTACACCCAAGCATTTTATAAAAAAAAATACTTTCCTATCAATAAAATATCAACTACTTTAGAAGATAATTGAAATGTAAAAATACAATACATTCGAATAGTTCTATCTCGCGCTCTGTAAACGTCAGCTACCTAGTTATTTTCAAGACTGTGCGTAGCGCTAATGCAAATATTTACATTGCAGCGTATTACCAGTATTACCCTTGAATATTTATTTTTTTTAACCAACAATGTGAGAAGTGGTGAGAAGAGCAGCGTATGCTGAGAAGGGTAGACTTCGTGCGGTCTAAGAACTACAACGAAAATGCGCCAAGTATAACGTCATTAAAATCGCAGTGGCGTAACATGGCAGTTCTACAAAGTTAGTTAATTATAAGTTATTAGATATCGATCATTACTCCCCTATATCAGGGAACTTGGACTGGTCCGACCTATTTTCGTCAACTACGCATGACGTCATCTATTGATATGTAGTTCTTAGACCGCACGAAGTCTAGCTGATCATAGCTGACATAGCTTGGAGTAGCTTAGCGCTTACATATTTTTTATAAAGTAGACCAACTCTTTAAAAATCCTTTTGTTCTTTTCAAACGCCGACCGATGACCTTGAAGTAGGAATTGGTGGGTAATACCGATATTTCGAACAGATGTCGCTACGCTAGTTTCAGTGGCGTCTGTAGATTTATTTATGGACATTATGAATTACTAGAAAGGCTACCATTGCATTTTCTATTATTAAATCTCAATTTATCAAATTTTGTATTAAATTAAAGAAGAGGATGTAAATCATGCACAAATATCCAAAGAAATCAAACTTATCACAGTACATTTTAGATACATTATTGTTCTTGTACTCAAATATTTATCTTCAATGGTTACATTTAAATAAATCAATAAATAGATTTGTTGTGTTTTCATATTTATTACTTAGTAATTTATAAAAAAATTTATTTTGTTACAAATGTTTCTTATTTATACGTACAGCGTTGGACAGATTAAATTGAACAGCGCCTGTTAGGTAGGTAACCGGTCGTATCTGATGTGTTTGTCGGGTTGCCTAGATTTATCAGGACCGAATTAAGTTATATTTTTAATTTGGTTTTTTTTTTAAATTAAATGAGGAATTTTATAGTAAAGCGACAGTATTACGCGATAAATAATAAACAGATAAATCAGACCCAACTAAATGATGGCGAGATTTATGAGTGTAGAAGAATAGGTTGTGAAATTAGAAATAAATCGTGTCAGTTTTATGTTTTAGTGAAAAAAATCTTTTTTTTTGTAATATAAAGTAAAGTATCAAAAATATGCCTAGAATTTTTTTTAATATGTATACAATCAATTTATACAACGTTTCCGTGGCTAATAACGAAAAAAGGGTCGCGTTGCAGAAATGTCACAAGTAGGGTGTATTAGTATAAGTCTCAACAGACTAGTGAGAAGAGTATTCCCACCAAAAACCCCGGATCGAATCCCAATTTTTCCAGTATTTTCTGATATTAAGTTTTGGATTATTTTGTTTTATTTATTTGTTTATTATTATTATTATTATTATTATTATTATTATTATTATTATTATTATTTTTGTTTACATGTGTGAAATTAGCATTGCGTAATGTTGCTATTAGGATTTTATATATTCTTTTAAGAGAAAAATTACTTTTTCGTATTGAGACATGGGATGCGACATCAATTTAAAAGAATGGTCCCCAGACTGAAATACCTTTATTTGTCTGCAATTATAGAGACCAGATATATAAGAAGTGCTGTTTTATATTATTTTGTTTAATGCTTATAAATAATTCGTATTATCCTGGTGCATAAACAATTGAAAAAAAGGTGCTTTACCTGATGAAACTTTATGACTCATGGTGTAAAAAGTGCGTGCCTCAATATCTACCTGCTGTTTTCCTTTAACTTGGTTAACTTGTGTTTGTGATTGTCAAAAAGGATTAAAATACCTTCATCTCTTTGCAAATATAAATAATAATAAATAAAGACGGCATCGAAGGAGGAGCTGAACAAGATCACAAAAAATGATTTTTTGAAGTGCTTCGAGGATTGGAAAAAACGTTGGCACAAGTGTATAATATCTGATGGGGATTACTTTGAAGGGGACAAAATAGATATTCATGAATAAATAAATAATTTTTGAAAAAACACAAAATTCGCGATACTTTTTGAACAGACCTTGTAAGAGGAACCCAAAAGTTTAAATACCTGGGTTTCACTATCTCGAAAACAGGGACAACTTCAGATGAAATAAAATGTAGACTAGGCCAAATCAGAACGGCTATTAGACAATTAAATGGAATACTGTGAGATACACATATAACAAAAACAAACAAAAACATTTTTGACACTATTGTAAGGAATATTATGACATACGCTGCTGAGAATTGGATAATTAAAAAACAGGACGAAAGCAAAATTATAGCTACAGAGATGGAGTACTGAAGAAGGGTTACAAGAATGGAAAGAATCCCAAATGTTGAATGTTGAAATTAAAAGAAGGATGTCGGTAGAAAAGGACGCCCTCACCTACATCGAGAGAAAGCGTCTTATATGGTATGGCCACGTCAGAAGGGCACCAGAAGAAAGATGGATCTCAAGAGTCACGGATTGGAGCCCAACAGGAAGACGGAAGAGGGAGAGACCGAGAAAATGATTCAGGGATGAAGTAGACCGGGCTATGGAAAGAAGAAACCTTAGAGAAGGAAGTTGGAATAACAAGGGAGAATGGAGAGACCGGTTAAGAGAGGGTAGACAGCGCCAGCGTTAACAACTGATTATAACATTACCTTTGTCGTCGAGAGAAAGTTTACATACATTTTTGAATTCGTGATTATCTTCCTGCAGCATACATGTTGTCTTTGATCAAGGCACTTACGTGAAGTTAGTTGAAAATACAATCTTCTACAGCTTTTGTAAGACTTTTAACAACGATTCGAAAACACAAAGTGAAACAAACTAGAAATACGTTGCCATAACTCAGCAGTCTTTGAACAAAAACAGATATTATTATTATGAAGTTTATAGTTTTTAATGTAGTAAAGAGAAGTATGACAACACATAGTAAGCATCTGACTGCTATACTTTTTCTTTAAATCAAAACTTTTAGAAAATACTTTTTATGCAAAGCAAAACTTTGCTCTTGAACATTTATTCATCAAGCCAAAGAGAATAAACACGTTTGTTATTTTCTTAAATAAAATAAAATAAAAACCGACGGCATACACTCTAGGCGAAGATACAGCCTTTAGAAAATACCCTAAAATAAAGGAAAAATGTAATTTTTATGTTTTATTTTATATTATGCCCCTCTTTGCGCCCCATCGTAGTAATGGGAAGAGAGTTAGAAAAATTTAGTTTACTTTAATCGTTCTTAATGTTTAACTATAATTGTAAGATTATCTTACCCTACTTATATAGGAGACTATAACATACATTATTAGCGAGAGACACTGTGCCTTAAGGTGGCGCCCTCTCTCGACAATATATCTACCTATTACATAATTTATGTAATAAATGGTTTTGAACACTACTTTAATTTCATAACAGTTAATCGTGTAGTGCAAAATAGGTTTAGGTTAATATATTTTGCCATTTTTTTTTGTAATTTTGGCGCATTAAATCCGGAGGTAAGCTAAATTGTTTCTTTTCAGCCACAACAGTAAAACTTTACAGGCGAGTCCGCCTAATAGTAGATAAACCTGCATGTTGATGGATTACGAGGTTATGTACGTTTAGGCGGAATTTAACACTAAACTTGTGATTTTTTATTAAATATTTTATTTTAAATTGATTTGGAATAAGCACTGCCTCGGGATAGATTAAACGTTAAAATATCTAATATTACATGCTCTACAAAATAAAAATTTATTAATAGTAAATTTATTTCAGTCAACTTATTGGTCTTACTAATAATTCCGTGCCACAAGAAAAATAAAGGGTTTTCCAATAAGAGGTGTTATTTTGATATTCAAAGAAAAGTGCCATTTTTTAATATAAATGATCGGATGTTTATTTCATTATAAAGAGGAAGGTATGCCGTTAATAGTGGAAAATAACATCAGGCAAATGACCGCCACGACCACGCTTACAGGACAATATCCTTTTCATGAAATTTTCCATAACCAAATCGCAAAGTGGCTGCCCTATGTCCTCGATAGCCTCACGAATTCCATCTTTGAGGTCTTGAATCGACGCTGGGTTGTTGGCGTAGACCTTCTCTTTCACGTGGCCCCAAAGAAAGAAGTCGCAAGGTGTTAAATCACAAGATCTCGGTGGCCAATTGTGATCACCTCTTCGAGAGATAACACGGTCCGGAAACTTTTTCCGTAAAAGATCAATGGTTTCGTTGCTTGTGTGGCACGTAGCGCCGTCTTGTTGAAAGTAAACGTTGTCCAGATCAATACCATCCAATTCCGGCCATAAAAAATCGTTAATCATCTCTCGATAGCGCAATCCAGTCACCGTAACTGTTGCTCCAGCCTCATTTTCGAAAAAGTAAGGTCCAATGACTCCGCCGGACCATAAACCGCACCAAACAGTCACACGTTGAGGATAGACAGACTTTTCAACAATAACTCTTGGATTTTCTGAGCCCCAGATCCGACAATTTTGCTTGTTGACGAAGCCACCGAGGTGGAAATGGGCCTCATCACTCAAGATGATTTTTCGATGGAATTCTGGATCATTTTCATGCATTTCAACGACCCAATCAGCAAAGACACGACGTTGTTGATGATCGGCCGGCTTGAGTTCTTGTGTTAACTGGACTTTATAAGCCTTAAGACCCAAATCTTTATGCAAAATACGGTGTAATGACGTTTGTGGAATGGCTAATTCCAAAGAACGACGAGGAATGGACAAACCTGGGTTTTCTTTAACACTTTCGGCTACAACAGCAATATTCTCGGCTGTTCTTGAGCGACGTGCACGGGTTTTATTCTTCACATCACTAACTTCTCCCAAGAGCTCGAATTTTTTCACCAATTTCTGTATTGCGGTCCGACAAGGTGCTTCACGGTGACCCAAAAATGTTCGAGTTTTACGAACCGTCTCTGCCAAATTTTCACCATTTTTATAGTGAATTTTAATAATTTCAATGCGTTGTTGAAGCGTGTATCGTTCCATATTTATTAATGGCGTAGTTTCTACTTGTCAAATGTCAAAAAATGATAGCTTCAAAAGTGACATCTACCGAAATAGCGGGCTATTCAAAATAACACCTCTTATTGGAAAACCCTTTATAATCACCATACGCTGTATTTTTGTTAGAATGTATGTAACAATAAATGCTTATTCAGTTTTTTTCTCTATAAATACTAACAATTTCAAAAAATAAAAAAATATATATTTCTGGTGATAGTGGTTTGGGTTTTTTATTCGTCGTAACAGTGTACGAAAGGATTTATTTGAATATTTTACTTGTTTACGTGCTATTGAATAAAATAAGAAATTTTGAATTAAACTTTGATACATTATATCTCGTAAAGACGTCAACAGTGCTGTTTTTAAAATATAGGTTTTCAAGAAACTATTCTATTTGCTATATTACGTATTATATGGATCGTGCTATCGTAGATGCAGTTAGTATGTTTTCGGATGACGCAAACATCTAGTGGATAGAGAGCAGATACGACGGAGACAAGTTACCGCATTTAACACGTCTGTACAAAAAGTTGCCTACATTCATATAGTACTTATGTTCTCGTTTAAATTTTTTATGTCTGGCATTAATCTAATAAACAATTGATCTGTTGCTGTACAAGTGTACAGAAAAATAATAATACAGGAGTATAATCTTTAAGAAACATGGACATGTCCGTATACTGCGTGTAACAACAAAAATGTATTCTATGAATTAAATTTCGTGATCGTGGTTAACATTTTAGTAATATTTTCTTGAAAATAATCGTCATCGTATATCATCGTGGATTTTTCATTTTCAGAAGGTTTTATAAAATAGATTTCTGTTTTAAAGACCTTATAAGAATATTCAAATTTGGATATCATACAATTTGAGAGCAAATCATTTTTAAACTTTAGAGAAAAACCTTTTAAAACTTTTATTGTATAGTTAGCAATTTATTTATAATTATAACAAGCTGTAACTACTAACAACAATAAAGTATAGTTTATTGCATAATTTATGGTCTAATATTAAGTGTAATAATTAATACCTAAAACAATAAAAATAGGAAACTTGAATGTTATCTTTATAGGAGTACATTTAATTTATAATGAGAAAATAAACTAAAATTTTTATGAGTTATTGGAAGTTTTTCGCATAAATTCTAATCTTTCTGATATCGCTTTATTGTACATTTTTAACTTGTAGATTAACATTTTTAATAGTATTTCAAAAGTAATTCTCGAAGCAAGTAAGAATTAGTGTTTAATTTAGTTTTATTTTATCCCTACTAAAGTATTTGCTCCTGGCAGATTCGGCGCAACCAACGCGAAGAACTTAAACATTTAAATATTGCGCTAAGATTGTGCTGGATTTATATAGTGATTTTTCAGGTTTATGCGTTGCAGTAGTGAGAAAATAAATTATAATTTTACGTTTTATATTGAAACTGTAAATATTTACCATTGTGGACCTTATATCAAGCATGAGTAAGAACTTTTGTAATTGCGTAATAGTTGCGTTGTAAAATTACTAAGTGAAGGTCGATCCTTTTTCAACTGTCTTTGTACCTGTGTATACATTTTGTGCATCTTTAATTGTAACCATTCAACAAATTTTAAATCACAACAGAAAAGATAATAATTTTTTGCTTATAATAGCATCCGGGTAAGTTAAATATACAGTTGTGTTTTTAATTTATATATTTATTTTAAACTTTGTATTACATTATATTAACTATGTTTTTAGATTCAGGCCTGCTCCTTCTTTGCTTTTAAGGCTGCGTTCAATGATTATGGTTATTGGGAATTGATACACCAAACTAAGACATCGTTGTTCAAGTATGGCTCCTAATCGCAGAGAAAGGGACTGGCCTGTTCCGGATGCTATACACCAAATACAAATTGCTCTCATTCGGGAGAATGAGTCGGAAACGAATCTTTTAGCCGTCTCTTTAAACCAGGGACTTGGTGAAGTGACTTTAGCAGATCGTGATGGAGCCGTTCATTTATTAAGATTCCTTAAGTTCTGGTTTAACTTACAAAGCACTGTATTTCTCACGGCAGTTAATATATTAGATCGATTCTTAACAAAGATGAAGGTAAATATTTTTTATCTTTCTCCTTGTAAATTGGCAGTTGAACCAATTTCATATTAATAAAACTAGAATAGTAGGTCATGGCCAAAAAATTGCAAAATAGTATTGAGTAATAAAAAGTCTATTTAACATATTTCCAATATAGTCCAGTTTTATTACTCATTAGTGCAATTATTATGCGTAGGTACAAATGGTGATAAGTTTTATTTTTTCCTAATTATTATTGTGATTATATTTAACTTGCTGCCCTTGTTAACAGATGATCATTTCAACCTTGTTTTGAATTAAATAATCTCCATATTTCTCAAGTTTATTCTAGATTTGAATTATCTTAGAAGCTGCAGAAACTTGACTGTACATAAAGCTGATAAATCATAATACGTAGTTAAAATTTCAAGGTAACAGTACTGGTGATAACATGTTTTTGTTAATTCTCAGTCGTTGTAAGAAGAAAGATATTCTAGAAATTTCTGTAATGTACAAAAACAATTGGAAAAGATAATTCTTTTTGGACTTTTCCATACTGTAGGGGAATTTTTTTTAATTGGATATCTAACCAGAAATTAAAAATTTTAAGAATTGTTTTCACTTTTATTTTCTGTAGACTTTTATTAAATTTGGTGGAACAGTAATTTGTAAAGTATGGGAATATAAGGTAAATGGACCAAATTTCAAATAATATATTAAATCGAAAAATTTATTTTTGTTGCAAAACAAAATAATAACAAAACATAAAAAAAATATTGCAAGAATAAAAAGCAATTATTCAAAATTTATCATTCCCATAACATTATTTTATGACTTTGATAAGTTATACATGAACATTTTTTATATGCAAGGTGAAATTGATAAGGTGAGCCAAGTGAATTTTAGGTTATTTAAAGAGGTACAAAAAACACTTACTAATAAAAAAATAATTAGGGGAAGTTAGTCACCAAATTCTGTTATCTACAAATTTATCAAATGACAAACTTTTTAATTTCTAATTGAACATGAACATCCTGTCTCTATTTTAATAAATTATTACACCTAATTTTCTGCTGATTTCAACAAGGTATCATGCTATCTAAAGCTAAGACTAAAGTCTCTGGTGTTTAAAAGAAATAATAAACAATTTTGTCATACAGTGGATCTCACTTTTCATCTACACATCCTGTACATAGTTTTTCTTTGATTTATTATTGAATTGATTTTGTCAGTTATACAATCCTTCAAATGAAACAGTTTCATACTTTTAAAGCATTTAAATGAGCTTCATAGTAAGAGTCACACTGTATATTAGTAATATACAGGGTGTCCCTAAATAACACTGATAATGCTTAACCATTAATTCAGGAGAGCAAATGATGATGATTTATTGGAAAAAATTTATGTAAAAAGTTTCTCATTTTTGACTTATAAGTTGTCAAAGTCAACACAATTTTTTCTTAATTTTTTAACTGCGTCTCACTGAACCTACTGATCGTAATAAAATTTGGTTTGTTGGCTTGTGAAGTTAAGATGATCTTTTTCCTGAAATATTGATGAAATTAATAATTTGGAACACAGTTTTGCCTGCAAACTTCTCTTTGAAGGCCTAGAACTGTTTCTACGGGCAAAATTGTAAAATCTGAGCATTAAAAAATTAAGAAAAAATTGGATTGGCTTTGACAGCTTATGAAGAGAAAAGAATGAGAGACTTTTTATCTAACTTTTTTCTGATGAATCATCGTCATTTGTTCCCCAGAATCAGTGGTTAAGCGTTGTATATGTATATAATAGCATTTTTTATTCAAATTATGTAATAGATATGGAATGCTGAGATTATTTATTACTTTATAAAATTTCATAGTATGTTTCTCAAATGCCGAACTCGGAACCATTACTTTTCTTATTTATCAATGATGTATGATAATACAGGGTGGCAAATATGTTCGATCACCATACATAAAATAAGATTAACTCGATTCAATTTTTATATTATTGTATTTTATTTTTTTAAGTATATATACAGCACTAACTTACTTTCAGATTCCTTATATATTCTAAACAAGTATGCATTTTTTTATTGTTAACTTTTCTGAAATAGCCTCCTGTGTACTTACATACCATACACTATATCCAAATAACTATTCCTGTTGAAAATTGGCACAAACGATTTATTATAGTGTACATCTTTGTTTGAAATAGTTGAAGGGCATATTTTCATCCACTATAATTTTGGCCCAAACTATATCACCAACATAGATGATCTGCAATACAATTTAAAATTACTCAAATAGTTTGTTAAAGTTTTTATCTATGGCGAATATATTTTGACTTCTTGCACCAAACTCCTTTATAATTTCTGAATCATTTGAAACATTCTCTGCTTATTCCAATTGCAATAGCCATTTTTTGCATTGATCATCTTGTATTACCTTCCAAAAGAAATACAGTAAGTATAGTTTGGGACTTCAGTAATGCACAGCCTCAAAGTTTAATAAAATCTTTTATTTTTTCTACAATTTTCAAATCCCTATCAATTTTTTTATCATGTAATCAGAAAAATCATTACTAAAGTCCCAAACTGTACATACAGTACATGTAAAATCTAAAGAAGGATAAATCACGCTTGTGAAGATAAGGATGCTCAAACTGCAAGAGGAGTGCAAAAAGCAAAAAGTGCAATATAAGATCATGAAGTATTTGAAAGGGTAATATCTCCTAAATGTTAATTTTGCAGATTGAACATTTCTGGTTAGGACAACAGTAGAATGTCATCTATCTAGTCCACCTACAGCACCAAGCCTATGGTGGCCTGGTTGAGCATGTGAGTCAGCTTGGGAAGAACCTAGCAGCCAGGAGCCGGCTGGAGGTTTGCTGGGCCTTTGGGAAAAAAAGAATTTTTTTTATAAAAAAGTCAATTTTATTAAATTTTCTTAGAAATTTGAAAGTGCAGGGCCTTGGTCTGGGGCTTCAAAACCAACATCTAAGCCGTCCTGCCTAGAACTTCCTGGGCTAAATGGAAATAAATCTAGTTTATTTGTTACAAGCATTTTGAAATTTCTAACAATTTTTAATTTAGTGTATATCGATGAAATATTTTGCTTTGATTTCGTTTAAAAATGATTTTGCATCAAAATGAGAAACTTCTTTAAATTAAGCTTTAATACTCCATACCTTGGAAATGATGCTGTATCTTAAGAAAAGGATTTATATAAGAAAGTAAGCCTAATTTTTATTGGGGGATTCACCTGCCAAATATTTGCGCTCATTTCCAAAATACTGCGTATTCAAAAAGTAGCATATACAAGGTGTTTCTAAATCACATGGAACAAATGTAAAGGATAAGAAGAAAACCTAGATAAAAATTTTTCCAAAATTGATTTTTTCTTTAATAACTTTGCAACAGTTTGTCGAAACCGTCTTTGTCTCAAAAATAATTATGGAGGGAGGAGGTCGCTCTCCATATTTTACAAAAATAAGTATGTACTTGAATCTTTAATGTTTTTGAAGTTTTTCCAGAAAATTTGCATGTTGACAAAAATAATTGAGTAGGCTCTGTAATGGTGCATTGAATTCCAGACACTTCTATGAAGAAAGAAGTTCTGGAAATTAAAACAGCCCCCTATCCCCAAAAACCACACAAAATCAGTTTCTACAGATTGAATACAAATAAAGGCCTTGATAAGTAGTGTGAAGTTATTTTTAAAAAAATCGCCTTTAAGATGGCACAGCTGTGTAAGAGAGCGTTTTTGGAAGAAATTTGGTCTTCTTTGTAAAATAACGCCTTTGTATCTGTCCCATGCAATTTTGAAGCACCCTGTATATTAGTTTTTCATTGGAAATATATCCAAGGTGATTCAAGTTGGACCTTAAACATGAGAATTTTGCTTATTATTGTGCGCATTTATTTTACATGTGGGGATTTTGGTGAGTTATTTTTAAATTGATGTAAGATGTAAACCACTATTTGATCTTATTTTGATAGTCAAAAACAAAAGAAGTTAGTTCAGGTTTCTATTAATTAGCATAGATTTTGCACTAGTATCAAAAAATCTATGTTCTATCTCTCATAGTGCGAGAGAGCTCTATGCTTAAGATTGAATTTGAATCACCCTGGTATACTGTACAGATCGTGTAAACTGTAAGAGATAAAAAGTTGGTTAAATTAGAAAAAAGTTGTCTATTTTGGAGATCAATTTATTGGCATTTATGAAATCCCTTTAATCTTTTAAAGAATAGTCTGTAACCCCGCGGTCAAAAAAATTTTATCTCAATGTATGTTTAATAAAACCCTACTGTAGTTGATGACACATACGAGATTATAACCTTGATTAAGCTGTTGGTGCAACACTGTGTTGAAAATACTGTTTGATTGCATCTCCATGAGGATAAGGCAATAGAACATATTTACTGCCCTGTAGATAAAGCTATTCAATTGAGGTTAAATAGTAGATTCTTTAAACACAGCAGTGTCATTGTTTTAATCTATCGTTAAACAATGAAATTCTTATACGTACAACAAAATATTAGCTTAGATAAAGTATTGCAGCTATAGGTCTTGAAGTGTGAAGTGAACATATTGAAGCATTGACTAACCTTTACTGTAGAGTTTACATTCTAAGTTAGAATACGGATGCATTATTTGAAATTCCATTAATCTCGATGAGTTTTTCGTTTTTCTACTTTTCAGTTATATCATACTTCTCAAGACTGTGGATAGTTAAAATATGAATAGTAACCATAGAACATTCTTTAAGTTAGAAACCATAGTTGTGGTTTATTGAAATAATACAAATGGCAGAAATTTTTACAGTTTTGAAGTTTCAATTTATTTTTCTAACTTTGTGTCGATTTTACCTGTACATTTTGTCAATTGTCACTAGATCCACTTTTTAATCTAACTGTACTGATCTTATTGTTACAGGTGCAACGAAGGTATCTAACCTGTCTCGTGGTTAGTTGTTTTTCCGTTGCAGCCGAAGTGCATCAGTGTAATATCGATCCAAAGAATCTAGTCTTTATATCGCAGAGCAAGTGTTCAGTTAAAGATATGGAACGCATGAGCGAGATCATTCGAAAAAAATTGGATCTAGGACCAGGAAAACAACTTATGAGTGTATTTAACTATCTCAATCATTTTCAAGGGCTTCTCGAGTCTGTTGCTGCACAATTTAAAACCAAGGGACTTTTTGAAACAATATTGAAAGTAAATAGTCGTGCTTGTATATTTTTATAACGCTAATATCTGTTAATTACAGACGGAGCTACTCTTAACTCACCTGGAAGTAATCATGTGTAATTCAGAGTGTGCCTCAGCTAAACCAGTTGTAATAGCGCTAGCATTAATTCAAACAGAACTTGAACGGTTCCTATCCAGTGAAATTCCCAGTAAATCTTCATACTATTCCTTTGTACTGTTGCAATTATTAACAACCGTTGTTGATCTTCAATTGATTTGTTTAGTAGGTATTTATCCTATTTAGATGATACTGTTTCTTATTATGTTTTTAATGTAGATTGTACCTATGGAGTTTACTTCTTGTCACAAGAACATTACCAAGGCGTTAAAAGAGTACGACGATCACTCCAAAACATACCCACACCAGCATTTACAGTGGCGTTACTCATCACGTGTGTTATATACTACAAAACCATCATGGAATTATTTTACTACACTTCATACTATCCTAGAAGAGTAAAATACTGGCTAAAACGTGATATAAAATGGTAAAAAAAATACAAAATAGTGATACTAAAAATCTCAAAAAAAGTATTTTATTTTTATCAAATTTTGTATTATTATTATTATTATTATATTATTATTCTTTGTCTTGTGAGAAATATTATTTTATATAGTGATGTTTTTTAACTAACAGTAATACATTTTGGTGTTAAGAAATAACTGATTTTCACGTATTTAGATATTTAAAATTTCTAAATGTTGAAAGACTGTGGAATGTTATGCTTTACATATTGAAGAATTTTTGTTGAAAAATAAAAATCGAAATTTTAATTTTTGAGCAAATATTCTAATTATTACCATTTAGAAAATCAGTTACAATTAGGTAGTTTTATAAGTAATATAAGTACAAAATAATAAATATAATATGGTGAGATGAATTCTCATAATACACCAAAATTTATTGCTGCTCTAATTAGTACAATAAAAATTGACAAAAAAATAATAAAATTATTTTAAATCAAGCTGACCTTGTGCCAAGAAAAATTCTTTTTTTAATTTATTTTATATGCAGTGTAATAATTGGCATTTTAACTGTCTTTACTAGTCATATTGTTACCAGTTTTAGCTGCTGATTGGACAGTGGGTTGATAATTTTTATATAAGCAACTCTCAAAAATGCCATTTTTAATGAAATAAAGATGCACTTTGGAATAAAAAAATTGTATTATTTAAATACATCCTTTTTCTTCTACTCAACATGGTAAAAGGTAATTGAGACATTCCACGTGAAATCGCACAGTTTTTGGAGAAAATTGACCTTCATATCTTAGATTTTACTGAAACCTTTTTTAATGTTTTTCTAAGACAAAATAAGAGATATGTATCTTTTTATATCTGGATAACTATTATTATGGTAATTACAAAGCATCAAAGTTTCCGAAAATTTGTACGTGCTGCCCTGTTTAAGTGCAGAAATATTTCTCGTTCTGTTTATGGCAGGGACTTGCTATTCAGCATAAAGTAAGGGCTGAGAAACACCTTTTCATACATATACACAAAAATTAAATTCATGGTTACCTACTGTGTTTATTTATTCTATAAAATTAATTTTCAACATTAACCCGATGTTTTAAAATTCTAAAGAAAATATTGTGATGATATTCAAAAATCTAAAGCGATGCCCAAATAAGAAAAAGTAATAATGACAATGATCTTCACTAAATTCAATTTTAAAGACATAAAATGTGACAACAAAGTATCAAACAATTAAATTGAACATTTTAAATATTTGGAAATGTATTTAAGTTACGATTTGTAAATAAGTTGTTAAGAAAATGAACATTCTAGATTATTTAAATGATATGATTACATGATAGTTGTTTATTGATAAAAATTGATAAGGAGTTTATGTACAAAAAAAAAAACAGTTGAATTTGTTGAATAATTCTTGATAGGAAGTGGAGAAAAATTTTTTAAAGAGTTTAGAAATTTAGAAAAGTTATTTAAAATTTATTAAAGAAAAAAGTTATTAATTAAAATTACATTTGTCATGATTGAAGTTGTATTAAAAGAAACATATTTAAAAAGAATGATGTTAATAAAATGGTACGTATCCTGATTACTGATTTTTCTTGTGGGAGAATGGAAAATATAATAAAAAAAAAAGGAACAACCTCGTGAATTAACGTAAGTGTTGTTTATGTTAGTTAAATTATAAACTTGAAACATAAATTGAAACAAAAAAAATATACAGGGTGAGTTTTTTTCGATGTTTAGTATGGGGAT
Organism: Ignelater luminosus; assembly: GCA_011009095.1. Classification (NCBI taxonomy): domain Eukaryota; kingdom Metazoa; phylum Arthropoda; class Insecta; order Coleoptera; family Elateridae; genus Ignelater; species Ignelater luminosus. The sequence goes on from VTPC01008092.1 coordinate 22,634, forward strand.
TTCGGAAACAATTGGAGGCAGAAGGACGATTAAATGGGGAAAGAATGACAGTTTTACGAGCTCAATTTAATGAGCTTTTTGTTTTTTGGAAAAAATGCATGGCTAACTAGATATCTCGCAAAAATAATTTTTTTGTTATTTCGTTTCGTGCCTATAGCTCTGGTGTTACTGACTTTAGAAAAAAATGTGTAAAGGAAAAAGTTGTAAGTAATTATGTGCTTAATAATACAGTCTAACTGAAGTTTTTATTTCAGTTGTGATTTCTGAGTTCTGACACAAGCTTGTGTTTTTTCTAATGGAAACCATAGTCCGCCATGCCTTTATAAAAATGGCATTTTTTCAACAATTCTAACGATATACCACTTGACATAGTTATTTTTATAAATAAATTAATTATGGCCTTGTTTTTCTTTTCATTTTCGAACTGTTCAAATAGTACGCTATAGAAACAATTGATAGATGCCCGCATCGCGTCTAATAATAAAATTCAAGTTAGTTATTAAAATTTTTATTTTAAATTCGAAATTATAAACATAATTATTATAAATAAAAATAATTTCTGAGAAACCAATAAACAGGGAATAACAAACGATAAATTAAGAAACAATAAAGGAAATTAGAATATAAAGCAGTACCAAAACAAGGTAATTAAAGTAAGTAAAGTATTTAAGACTAAACATGTTCAAAAGGTCCAACATTATGATTAATGCACAAGTTACACCTTTTTAAAACCGAATTTCTTGCTTTTCTAACGGAACGTACATCAATATTAGCAAAAACTTCTAGTATAGCTTCTCTAAGGCCATCTACTGTGTCGTACGACTTTTGATATACCCTATCTTTTTATTTTTGTGACACAAAATGTAACACTCAATCATATCACGCTTTTCTTGATTAGAAAAATTCATATCGATAATTTACGAAACCAAAATCAACATTAATTAGAAACTAAATGATTTGCACCTGTCAATAGGTAATTGTCGTTTGCATTTGTTAATTGTTTCCATAGCATACTATGTTAACAGCATTTTTAGTTTTTAGTTACACCTATGAGTGAAGTACCTATTTTTATCTAAATCTGCTTTGTTCACTTACCTTAAATACTTGACTTACTTCAATTACGTTGTTTTGATTCTACTTTATTTATATTCTAATTTCTTTTATTGTTTCTTAATTTATCGTTTGTCATTCTCTGTTTATTAGTTTCTCAGAAATATTTTTATTTAAAATCGTAACTCCAACGGAATAAACATTTCACACCAAAATAATTATGTTTATAATTTCGAAATTAAAAGAAAAATCTTAATAACTAACTTAAATTTTATTATTAAACGCGATGCACATCTATCAATTGTTTCCATAGCGTACTACTTGAACAGTTCGAAAATGAAAAGAAGAAAAGGCCCTAATTTATTTATTTATTGTTGCATTTTAATAAAAGCATCTGTTTATTTTTACTTAGTTTATTACAATTTATTTCCAGTATTTATTTACACTAAATTATTTATTTATTTATTACTAATTACATTTATTTCATTCGTAACTACACGCGGTTATTTACTGCAGAACTTACTGGCTCTATTCATACTACCGTTTATATACGTTTCCTCGTTCCTCTCGATGAGCCTGCAAGGTATGTGCCTTCTCTCGCACATTCGACGGTCGGACGTTCCAGACTCCTCCGGTATGTTCGAATGGAACACCGAGTCCGTTCGAGACTTCTCTACTAGATTCGAGGGAAGGCACGTTACAATATGTAGTACCCTTCCGCATACTCAAACAGCAACACTTGTAATATTCTTAAAATATAAAATTGGAATCTCATCTTGAAATTTGGATGGCACATAGATTTATTCAAGAATATAGTAGAATTTTTCCAGATTTTTAAACAATCAGGTTAATGCAGTAACTTACAATTAAAGAAAACAACCCTCTAAAATACAAATTGTTTTTTAAATAATCCTATTGTAGTATTTATAGGGTAAAAGATCATCTTTTAAGCTTTAAAATCATCCAAGTTGGAAGTCTTTATGTTGTGTAATAAAGGAAAGAAATGGTTTTATGCTAAGAGATGAACTAATTCTGAAAGACTTGTATGCAGAATAAAATACAAAATAATGACATTTGGCGTAAACAAAAAAATATGTGTCTCTTTTTTTGATTGGTATAACATATAAAAAAAGTTTCAAGTGATTATGAAAACTTGATGTTTTGTGACTGTGCGATTTCACATGGAATGCCTCAATTAAGATGTCTTTTAAACCTATAAACCATGTCAAGACAAATATAAAAAGAACATGTATGAAATTGAAATTTTGAATAGGAATGGTTGGATATTAAGAATGACAAAAACCACGTGACAAATTTGAAACCACCACCAATGTTCCCTGCTAGCATGTCTTACACTCAACCCTCCGAATACAAATGCAGCATACACCCCTAATTTCTGTTTCTTACATAGCACCATAACAGAGAGTTTGTTTACACAATTGCTTGTCTGTTATGAATCAGACACATTCCTTGCAAGTTTTCTAGTGGCAAATTGTCTTTGTATTTTTGGTTTTTATATTTACCCAATATCTGAAAACGTGCAGACAATAAATTGTGACAAGTTTTGTGTCAGGAAACCAGTTAGTTTTTGCTTTTAGTTTGAATTCTATCATGGGTAGAATAAAAGAAGCAAAAAAAAAAGAAAATCTTGCTGAAATATGGCTTTAAGGTAAGTAACTGAAACACACTCAACTAATTAAAACAAATTTACTTTACGATTTAGTTTTCTAGTTTCCTTTACTTCACAATTTAATGCAATGATTTCTCTTAGTAAATATACTATTTCAAGATTTATAGAGATGATGGAACATCAGTTAAGATATTTTTATTATAAGTGCCTTTTACCAAAAATTATTGACCCTGGATACACCAGAAGACTGAAAATTCAGGATCCGAAATGAAATTAAGTAAACAAAGCAAATTAAAATTAACAAGAGTCTCTTCCAGTTTGAAGAAATATATTTTTTACTTTTGATATACATGTAGTAAATTAAATTAAATTTTGCTATGTTTTAACTGCATTTTCATTTGCACGGTACTGCTTATTGTTCGTAATGCATTATAATATAATAATCCCAAATTATTGATGGATTATACAACATAAAATTGTATATTAAATGTAAAATTGCAAAATACACTCGCTTCGTTTTCAAAATAAATTCACCAAACCAACTTAATGTATTTTCAAATTAATAACGCAACTCTCTATGACTAAAAGTTGATATCAAGATTTTTTTTTAAGAATAGATACTTTTTCCTTATATATTCTTCATTAAATCTGCTAGTACTTCTTGAATACATGCCAATAATGTCCCTTTGCGAGTAAAACTAGTTTCCACATTGCCAAACTGTGCTGTTTATATTTCTCATTGTGGCAGCACTTTACTAAATTATTTACAGCAAATCACTGTTTTTCTTTAATTAATATACAAATATTTTAAACACTAGTTTTTGTAATGCTATTTTTTATTTAAAAAATGGCACTATCTATAAATTAAGTAACCTTTATTTACTGAGATTACTAATTATACACTAATAATAAAAGCTAACATAGATAATAATCACTCAACTTTGTCCAGATCAACATTTCTCAACCTAGGAATAGTGATTACTTGAAAGAGGTCATCAATGCCATTAAAAGCGTTAACTAATGATAAATAGTTTTTCACACATCCATAAGTTGCTAAATTAAACATTATAAATGTCGCCCAGATAAAAATAATAATACTAATTTGTTGAGCTGACAATGTTTCGAACCCAAAATATCAGCCTCAAAATATTACCAAGTGTCCAAAAATTTTTCTGAGTCCAATTGGCTATGGAATCTAATTTTGATGTCCTGCCTTGTTGCCATTTGTCAATTGCAAATGTCATTTTCCTGCATTTAGCAATTTAGTTAATCTTGTTCTGAAATTTGTTGTATTGTTCCACATTTTTTTCTCTCTAATTGCGCTATTGTATGAAAAAGTCTTTTTTAAGACTCAAGTTTTAGGTTTATTAACAATTAATCTTAACTTATTAATTCTTAAAAAAACAAGATTAGGCAACCATCATAACAACGATGCAATGCATGTTAACGTGGCAAACATATCCTGTTTTTCAAAAGTGTTTAGATATTCGTAAGATAAATCCTGACGATCTATTAGCTTTCTTGCAAAATATTGTTCTTATGGACAATTATATTGGAAGATCCTGAAACAAATTGATTTTCTATTATAAAAGTATGCATTTTAAAGTTGCAATCGCCCCTCAACATTCGTTTCGAAGCAATGATGTCATCATTAATCTTTTTAAATTGAAACCCCCTGGGTTTTTCACAATTTCTATAAACTTTGTTATTGCCTAAACGATGGTATAGAAATTTTTGCATTTCACATAAAAAAACTTTTACACATACACTCATTACCAAAGGGTTAAACGGCAGCAATTTGAACATTTACTGAGCTAACTGTTCAAATCAAATAGTGTATTTGAATAACATCTGATTTTGGTGCTCTCACTTTAACAAAATAAGAAAAAATAATAAAAAGATTTTCTTATGTAATGTGCAGAAGTTTTTATACCATCATTTAGGCAATAACAAGGTCTATCAAAAACTCAGGTTTCCATTTAAAAAAGTTTATGATGACATCATTGCTTTGAAACAACTGATTGCCGAAAAGTGATTGCAATATTAAAATGTATATTTTCATAATAAAAAATTGATTTGTTTCAGGATTTTCCAATATACTTATCCATAAAAAAGAAATATGAATTTTATGCATTACTTTATACTCGTGCTGTATAAAATGCAGTAAAATTTCATACCTACAATAATTAACAGAATTATATACTAAAATCTATTCAAGATGAAATCTAGAAAAAACAGAATTCTGTTTATTGCAGAAATTTTTGACAAAATTCAAGTTAGTAGTAGGCAAATGTCTTAAACAAAAATTGTCCTTTCATTTTACATAAGTTTATTTTCCTAAATTCTATTCTCTCATTCTCATTATATAAAGTTTTTATAATTATTGTTGCAGTAAGAACTAAGGTACCTTTTGGAAAAATCTATAAATCATCTTGTAAGACACAATATATTGACAGTAAAATCTAAACAAAATAAAAAACGATGAGGTTGAAGGTAATGTTCTTGTTTTGTAGATTCTGTTTTAAAATACAAGAATGCAGGAATAAATTTTATTTATTTTCTTGATCTTTATTATTTCTCTTGCATGATATGAAACAAACAATTATAAGATATTCAATCCTAAAGTTCTAGCTTTACTTAACCACTCCACTCGTGATAAATAACATCCACAAAGATTTCTTTGTCCTGTATAGGCAGCACGACCATGAAGAACCCTAAAATTATCGATGAACAAAACAGAACCTGGTTGTAGTTTAAGCCACCACTCATTTATAGGATTGCACACTTCATTTCCAAAGGACTTGTATGCTTTGTAAAACTGTAATATTTTCTCTTGTGGGATACACTGTAACATAGCTCGATCATATCTGTTATACCTAAAATTTAAAAATTACTCTAATGTAACTTTAAATATTTTCTTATGTACTACCTAACTTGTAATAATTGTTTTGTAATGGTATGTAATTTTATTACAGGTTCAATATTTGAAAAATGATTTCCTTCTTCAATATATTGTGATTCAATAGAATATTTACATAGAAATTCAAAATCATCCTTATCTCGGTTTTTCAGGTTTGTTGCTACATTAAATCCATCAACAAGCAAAGTTTCACCACCTGTTCCTTCACGACTTAACATATGGAAAATCTGCAATCTAGTTGTATTTGTACTGTTGCTGAACTTATTAAATACTGTATATCAACAATCTTTTTACCCCGCAGCTTCAGTAAAATATGTATTGTCAGTATGTGCTCCTAAAGCTACATTCGTGTAAGCAGTATCACTGAATTGGTAATCATTAGAGACTGACCACATTTCTCCAAAATATGTTTTTTGAACAGGAGCTATTTTCTCTGCTACCATTTGAGTTGCTTCCAACGTTGGTTCAACCTATATGAAGAACAAAAATTTAATTCATTTCTTTCTCTACAATTTATGTTAAAGTATTTCCTTACATCAGTTACAAGTCCAAATCCATACTTCAGTAAACTATGAAGCAATTTTTTGGGCCCATCTTCATTTTCAAAATAAATCTTAGACGGAATCTTCACATCTTGAAAATGCGACACATTATTTTTATTCCACAAAACAATTTCTCTTTTACTAATTAGGGGAAAGTCTGTTTTCTCTAATGAGGGCAATGAATACGTTGTTTGATGTTTATCTTCCCCTAAGCAATAAAATTCAAAATAATATCGTAGATAACAATTAAATACAGCAAGTCATACATGTTATATATAAATTGTCTTCGATAATTTCTACTTTGGAAGGTTTTATATTTATTGGTATGTTTAGTATGTTTGATGATATCTGATGCGTCTTTGTATTATAACACTGTGAACATCTATAATCAATTTAAAGTAAAGCATTATGCACATAAAATGTTTAAATCCAACATACCTGCAATGATCTCGTAACCATATATAATAAAATTTTAAAGTTTTTTCGCTGTTGTATTGAATTTCAATAAACTCCCTGTATTCATATAACTGAAATCCTAAAATTTTATTTTTTATGTACAGATTGGAAAGGTTAACACATTTAAGATGATGAAATAAAGTGTTTTGAGGCGATGTTTGTTTTAACATACTAACTTACCAAAGTTGAAGATATGGTAATATACAAAAATGCATGTTCAGAAATAAGGGTTGCACTACAGTAAAACCTGTTTAAGTTGGAAAAGAATGAAGGAAAGAAGTAAAATAAAAAGTTGCCAAAATAAAAACATTGGGAATGTAAAGCATAACCACAACGAACTCCATTTTGTTCTTTCGGCAGTCATTTTGACCATGTTCTCAAAGAAATATGAAAAAACAAAGACCCCATGTTGTCTTTAGTTTTTAATGTAGAATCCAAATCTGAAGTCAAAATCTCAAAATTAAAAAAAATGCGGACAGACATTTTTTTCAAATTTAGGCTGCCATTTTGACCACGTTCCCTAGGAGATATCAAAAAATTAAGACACTACGTTGTCTTTAGTTTTTGATGTAGAATCCAAATCTGAAGTCAAAATTCCAAAATTTAAAAAAAATGCACTTTTTTTTTCAAATTTCGGCGGCCATTTTGACCATGCTCCCGAAGAGATATCAAAAAACGAAGACAGCACGTTGTCTTTGGTTTTTGATGTAGAATCCAAATCTGAAGTCAAAATTTCAAAATTTAAAAAAATGCTGACAGACCGCAAATTAGAATGCCATGAAATAACAGAAATAATGAAAAAAGACAATGAACTAATAAACTTAAAAAACTGTCAGTGAGAATATCCCAGACAGAAATGATCCATTTGATATTATAGATCCAAGTACAATAAGACTCGATATTCCCTGCAACATTTAAATATAAAACTTTGTCTTGCATCACCTACAGGGATGTGTTTCAACATTCAATTTGTTCTTTCTAAGAAATGCAATAAAACAGCAGGTTCAAATTATCCTGTTCCTCGACTCGAAAATATCTATGACTTCTAACAGCTAACAGTTCACTGGAAGGACATTTTATTTCCTACAAAGTGTGCTCAGTAGAGCCTTATGGCTCTGAAGATCTCTCAAGATTCTACAAGCTCAGAACTTAAAAATTCAGATAATTGTAAAATAAAGGTTTACTTGTTTCTATGCATTAATCATTATTTCAAATAATTAGTTTTCTATGTCACACTTACAAACACTAATAGAAAGTAGTGCTGGACAAAATTATAAGTTGCTCGCATCGATACAAACTCGAGATATATGGATACATTTTTCCTGATGCCACAAATACAAAAAAAGAAAGAAAATTCTTTATAAAAATAAATTACAAAATAACCAGTAAACATAAACAAAATAATATTCTTCAGTTTGAACAGTGATGGGCAAAAAAATTTTGCATTTATCGAGATTTTCATTTCATTTGTTTTGTCACATTTTTAATTTTATCATAAGAAATATTAAGAAACTATCAAATTTACAAAAACCAATACAGTATTTTGATAAGGTACTCGTATAGATATAGTCCGTCTGTATCAATGATGTAATATTTCATATCATTTCGCTCAGCATTAATGGAAAAAGGCTTTGTTTAAGAATACCAAATAAATCTTACTTGGAAACCAATTAACTTGTATAAAAAAACTTTATTTCTGCAAGTGTCATAAATTTGTTCAAATAAGTGTTTAAATTGCTCTCCCTATTCATATTTAGCACAGTACTGAACACAATAATTCTCTAAGGGCTGTAATAATCTTCTGCAAGAAGCAGAATATTAAGTGTTACAAAATCAGTCTTAACCAGGTTTCACTGTAAGTCTACCTTATTTCATCATATTAATTATAATAGAATTCTACAATTAGAAAAATAAAAAAAAAATCTATAGACTTACCCATGTTTGCCTTCTTCAGTAACCGTTTGCTATAAAGATTTGTAAACGGATCTTAATATAAAACTGTTTTTGTAAAAAGAAATAGGCATTTGTACTTTGATTCAGAATTATCAATTCACAATAGATAAGACAACTAGGAAGATGAAGTAATTAACTGTTTTATTTATAAAATATGTACAGAAATTTATAAAATAGTCTCAGTCACACATTGCTTACTAAGATATCACAAAGGTTATATGATTGTCGGATTATGATTATTAAATAATTAAAATGTTATAGATGACACGACAATTTAACATTAACAATTAAAGCATAAATATAAAATTAAGTACACAACTTGATTACAAAAGGAATAAATAACAATTAAAAATAGGTACTTATTGAGTTACCTCCATATTTCTATGAACAGTTACAGGAGCGATAATTCTATTAGGTATTGTAGTCATTTGTAAGTCTGTTATAGGAGGAATTGTTCTCAATTTATTTTTTGGATCACTTGTATTTCCTTTTGGTTGTTTGGAAGATACAGAGGTATTAATGGAAGTAGCATCGGATGTACAATCGTCTTCTAAAGAATCTATTTCAACCGGAGCAAATGATAAATGCTCCGATTCATCGTGTGGAGTCATAGTAGAATACCCATGATCAGAATCGGCTGCTGTTAGTGGACGTCTGTATCCAGTGGAAACACAATAAGGTGAAATGGGTTCCCTTTTCTTGGTATCTTGCAACAATTTATCTTGATGATTATCACATTCTTGAAAATCATCGCTCATATTAAAGTCACTCATTCTGACTTGATTGTCTTGTGCTGCTGTAAGATAGAAACGCTCTGCAGCTGGTGAATTGTATGAACGATAACAGAAGAATAGAATTCCCAGTATAAGACAAACACCTATAATAGAACCAATAATTGGACCAATAGGAGAATACGAAGAACCTAATAAATCTTCCGAAGTGGACTGTCCACCAACAGCATCACCATAAGGAGTTACAGACCCCAGAATTCCATTAAAACATGTAGAAAAAGAAGTACAAAATGGATTAGCCAACAAACTTTCTCCATCTACATCTAATTGACACCATTCGCATCCTAATATTCCAAGACATGATTCATACGTAAGTTGTGATTCACATGACACAGGAATGCATGACTTTAATACAGTATTCACTTTCATAGGAGTATGAGAAGGCATTGGAAGGTTTTGTTCAGGCAATGTTGAACACAATGGATTATCCATAAAAGTACGATTAGGATGAGTGCAAGTATCTAGATTCAAAGGGCATTCGCATGGACATTCGCATTCTTTTTGTTCCATTCGATTACAGTTGAGACAAAGGCGATCTACCATACTACAAGGACAGAATGTGGCAACCACTTCACATGTAGCATTTACCACTCCCACAAATACGTTTGTGCCTTTTACTGCACTAACTTGATACTTTACACAGTGTTCTCCATGCACAACATTAGTCAAAACATCACTCAAACTGGTATTTAATCTATAATAACGTTGAATTGTACCATCGGCATAATTATTGCACAACATTTTCTTCACGAAATGTTTATGATTTAATATATCGTTAGCTACAAGGGATTCTTTATGAATAATATGTTGTTGTTCAATAGGTCCATGTCCATTTGGATCGATCAAATTTGGATGATAAATAAGATAACCACGGTCATCCATCATCAAGCACTTCACATTCTTTTGTGTACAAAATGGCATTTGCTGAAGCATCATTTTATACACATACCCAAACGTAACATCCATAGCTACTACAACCTGAGAAGTAGCATACGCTATAGTAATAATGTAACCCGCTCCACCAGCATCCAAATAAGGAGGAGTTAAAACTGTTTGAAATCTATGCTCCACGGCACGTAAATACCATGTGCGTCTTGTGGGCTCTACTCCTGGTGATACAAAACCACCTGGAAATATTTGCAACACACCACTAGGCGATGTTACGTAACGCCTAACGACATATTTTGCCCGTAATCCATTTAAATGCTGCATACGTAGAAATTCCAAAATATGAGCTAAAGCCACTACATCATCACGAACTTCTTCTTTTAAGCCTGGATTAGCCAATAATCGAGTGTTGTCTTTAAGATATGCCATGTAGCTTTGTATGTTCAATTGAGAAGCTGCTTCATCCGTATTTGTCGACGTATGAATGTAAGAAAAAGGAGATTGAAAACACAAAGCACTTAAATATAGAGAACCAGCATCTGCAAAATAAAAACTTAAAGAAATTGCAAAGGTTGACAAAAAAGATATCTAACCTAATGTAGCAACTTGATTTAAATGTCGGCACAGATTGGTTACAGGCAGAATATCCAAGCGATGATAAACAAATTTACTGTTGGAAGAAGCGGGAAACCATGTTACTTTATGAGGTCTAACTGGAGGAATTTCATTTTCACGTATTACAATGCATATTATATACCAATCTTTTACTCGTCTCCACGAATATCTTAGCTGCATACAAGAAATTTTGTTAAATAATATTTACACACAAAAAATGCATCTGTAATAAACTTACCGTATCATTTTTTGTTTTTAACACATAAGAACCTTCTTTGTCGGAAAGCAACAGTTCACGAACTTCTTTAAAATTCGTTACCTTTTCTAAATGAATAATATCGACAAATTTTGGCTGCTCTTTAATAAAGGATGGTCTTGGATAGGACGGATGCATCACAGCAATACCTACAAGAATATTATGACTAATTCATAATTACTTCTTATTTAAATTGTATAAATTACCTTGGTAATTCGTAATAAATGCGTAAGTGTAATGTTGATGATTACTGTAATACGTAACATCTTCAGCAATGTTAGAAAAATATAAATTAAGTCCAAGCAATCCAATTTCACCTCTGATTCCACATGGCACTGTTATGGCTACGCTTAGATCTAAAATCATTATTAATATAGAAAATATTAATTTCACAATAACACGTCAGTGTCACCTACCTCCTGCAATAGTATCCCAGGTTGGTAAAGACACTTTGGGATTTAAATTAAAATAATCAGAATAACCCAAAACTTCATAGAATTGAGCCACAACAATTCCGATCCCTTGGCTTGAATTAACAGACAACATAACACCCCTTTCCGTTTCATATGAAACATCTATATTATATTTTGAGTAATTTTGCTCTGCGATTTCCCGCAAAAAGTGCATTTCATACATTATTGGTTTTGATTCTAAAACATTTTACATAGAACCTAAATTGATTTTAAATAGAAAATAATTACCATCGATAACAGCACAAGTATTGATAATGATCGAGTTATCAATATCGGTAAACATATATGAAATGGTTTCAAGAACTGTTTTTGCTTCAGTAAGTGATGACAACAAACCTCTGCTGATATACAGTAGCATAACTGTTTCATTAGAAGATATATTGCTAGACTTAATCGTCTGTAACGCTTGTTGAAATCCAAGAGAATGATTGGTAACACCTACAACGCAAATTAATAACAATATCAGTTGCAATCACATTAAAGTGCACTTTACCATTTCCTTTCGTAAGCGAGTCTACAAATTTATTTAATAAATATTTGTTATGGTCTGTGGCAGGCGACATTGTATGCGAGTCGCTTATTGGTGGAATTTGATTTGGCATCAAACACTGATCAGTCAAATAAGGAGAACTCCATTCATCTGATACTGCCAATACGCCTATTCTGTCATTTTCATTTAATACTGATATCATTTGTTTAGCTAAAAGCAGAAATTTTAAAGCAACTTAAGAAGGAACTCATTTTGCATAATTTCTCACCAACAGCTTTAACAATTCGAAATTGTTGTTTACTAAGAGATCCACCGTGATCTAGTAAAAGCATTACACTTCTTGACAGTGATTTTCTATATTCCATGTATAATTTCCACAAAGCAGATTGATCTTGATCTTTACAATTAGCAATAGGAGCATTACTACTAAAAGTTGAGACTTCTAATGTAGATAATAGATATAATTGTTTTATGGCACCTTTTATTTTCTTGGCATTTGCTTTTTGTTTGCTAAGCACTATCATACAGTAAATAAAATTTTAGTCAAGAGGTCATGTTAATAACAAATAAACATTTATAAGTTTACCTTCACTAAGTGTTGGAGGTAGTTCGGAATATGAATTATTTGGATCAACAGTAATTATTTCAAACTGTTTGTTATCGTCTTTCTCATAACTACATGGAGTTATTACTGAATGGACTATAGGTCTGTTAAGCTTATTGAAGTTTTCAATTTTATCCCTTGTTTGATTCAGGATCGCAATTGTTTCATTTAACTTACTTTCCAGTTTATTTGCCATTTTCTTTATTACCTTATCGACATCTTGTACCACCAAAGTAAACTTCAATTTATCATACATACCCTACCAAGAAAAGATATTAGAGTTTATAACTAAAAGCTTTGCAAAATGTATGCCTTAGATGTGGTTAATTTTACCTGAATTTCAGATACACCTAGTTCTTCATTGCTTATGTTGTTAAATTCTTTGCCCAAATGCTCAGTAATATTTTTTAATGAATATCCCTGTATACTTTCTATTTGTACTTTATTTTTGGACGCAATATTTGTGGACGTTTTGGCAAAACATATATATAATTGTATAAACAAAATAAGTCCAGCAACATACGTCTGAAATACTTTTCTTTCCACATTCTTTTCAAAATGGACCATTATTTAAAGGTTATATTTCACTGTCCAACTCTTATTAAAATTGCTAAACTCTATACATTTAAAATTTAATAGGAACATTACGGACACATTATTGTACAACAATATGATTACATCTTCGAAAAAAAGATAATTTATACTTCTATAATTTCACATAAAACACATTAATATAAACAAACACAAATTGATTACTTGAAGTTAGCGTTTATTTACTAAATGATTTTATTGGCCTACATCGAATTTCGATGAATTAATCTACAACGAATGTAGCACACCACATCGTTATAAGGAACAGTTACCAAAAAAAAACAAAATTTCGTTTTGTTTTGCGAGTATACTCTAGTGTGTCTTGATATTGTTTTATTAAATGTTATTTTTCTAATGGGGAGAGTGTGGCCACACCTGTCAAACTTACTGTCACTTACTGTGGGTGTAAAGGCAACACCACCTATATAACAAGGCCAAACAGCTGCTAAAACTAAATACCGTGACGTCATCATCAGTAGGCGGAAATTTGTCGAATGTTGTAGCGACTGCAGCGTGTTGTAGATTGCTAACCGGTTAATCTAAAAGCAGAGAGCCAAAAAATTTTTAGTTTTTGCTGGTTTTTGTGTAGGTAACAGTTGCCGTGACACATTAATCTTTGAATATTGCGTTTCAAAATGCCATATAAGTGTTGTGTACCTGCTTGTAGAAGCAATTATGATAAGGAATCCGAGAAAGTTAGCGTGTTTTCGTTTCCGAAAGATCCTAACCTGCAAAGCAAATGGATTAAGGCTATTTGTAGAGAGGATTTTATAATAACAAAAAATTCCAAGGTATGTAATAATTTTGTACATTAACACTCTTCATGTGCTTAAACATTTGCATTTATTAGGTATGTAAACTACATTTTCGAGATGTAGATATTGAAACAACAGTGAGCATGTGGGATGAAAAAACTGGAAAGAAGGTTACTGCACCTTTGTCGTATCCAAGACTTGCAGCGGATAATTCATACATTTTATATTTTCAATGTGATTTATAAATTGGAGTTTAATTATAAATTAAAACAGGTGCCATCCCAGTATTTGTACCAGGATGCCCATCGTATTTGTCTTCCACATCCACCTCTGCTACATCTCGGGAAAGCCCTGAAGCAAGAAGAAATCGTTTAGAAAATGATTTCCTAAGGAAGACTATTTCTGAGAGTGTGGAATCGTATGCTCAATATAAAAACAAAGTGTCAGTAGAAACGTTTGAAGACTTAAAATTTAAAATAGACAATTTTAAAGTGCCAGATAAATGGATAATAATGAAACATGAAAAACGTGTTAATTTTTTATTAATCTGTAATCCAGAAAATCCTAAATTACAATGCAGTGTTGGGATTAATGAGGACTTGAGTGTGTTTGTTTTTGTTGAAAATGTGAAGTTAACATCAATTGGTAGCTTGAAGTTACCAGAGTACATTAATGATATGAATGTGATTGACAAGTTACTTAGTGATATTAATCAAGAGATTTCTGAAAGAGAAGACAGTGGAATGTGTATCCAAGTTATATTAAGCTACTGTGATCGAATTCAAGAACTGCTACCTGACTGTAAAAATAATGTTGAATTTATAAAAGAACAGGTAAAGTTATTGCCTGTGCATAAATCTAGACTAAGATATTCATGGGACTTGATGCTGTTTTGCTCTTTGTTGCATTCTATTTCTCCTCATGCATACAGATTTTTAAGATCATCACAAAAATTAAAAATACCAAGTACTTCTACAATTCGACAAGTATGTGGCAAATTTTCTTGTAATCCACAGCTTGAACAAAACCCCAAGGATTTGCTACGTTATGTTTCATCAAAATTTAGTTTATTATCAGCTGAGGATAAATTAGTTATTCTTTTAATGGATGAAATACATTTAAAAGAAAATCTCGATTATAAGTCGGGAAATATTGTGGGTAACGCTTTTAATGATGAGAAATTGGCAAAAAGTGCCCACGTATTTATGATCAGTAGTTTAATGTCACCATATAAAGAAGTAGTGCATATTTTACCAGTTAACAAAATGACTGGAGAAGTGCTACACACTTTTTTAAAAAATATTGTGATTGGATTACACAACATTGGTTTTGAAGTGTTGGGTGTTGTTTCTGACAATCACAGTATAAATAGAAAAGCCAGAAGTCAAAATCGTGTATCCCAATCCTGCAGATGAAAATAAGCCATTGTATTTTGTAATTGATATTGTCCATATATTAAAAAATATTCGTAATAATTGGTTAAACAAACGAAATCAAGACTTTAAGTATCCAGATTTTTCCAATATGGAAATTAGTGAAAGGGCCTCTTTTGAAGCTTTAAAGGAAATGCATGCTTCAGAAAGTACCTCTCTATTAAAGTACGGGTTTAATTTGTCATTAAAAACGCTGTATCCCTCAAATTTGGAAAGACAGAACGTAAAATTGGCTGTAAATATTTTTAACAGTAGTATATCTATCGCACTAAAGGAATTAGGACCCAGGAAACATTTTAAAAACTGGGAAGGCACAGCCAATTTTATTGAAATCATATCCCGGTGGTGGGATATTGTCAATGTAAAAACGCCTTTGAAGAGACAGAGATTGCGAAATGTATTTCAAGAGCCAATAACCCTTACACCCATTCATATTCTCATTTTTAAAGACTTTTTTTAAGTTGGCTTAGTAAATGGGAACTTCTGGAAGATGGTATTACGTTAACAAAAGAAACCCATTTCGCTTTGAAACACACCACAGAGGCATTAATACACATGTCGAATTTTTTGTTAGAAAAGGAAAACTTCAATTATTTCTTGTATGATAAGATCCAAACCGACAATTTAGAGGAACGATTTGGCAAGTATCGTCAACTTGCTGGATCGCAATATCACGTTTCTGTTCGGCAGATATTCGAATCAGAGGCAAAATTGAGGATACAGGCTGTAATGCCTCTTGCCTTAACATCACATAATTTTGGTGAAATTATATTTGATGTTAATTGTGTGGACGGTGCAAGTTTGCCAAGTCAGGAAGAAAATGCCGAATGTAACGTTGCTGATATTTTGGCTAACAACTGCATGGTCGACGAAGATGATCTTGATAAAATATCAGATACAATGTGGCCTCTGTTGACCTACATTGGTGGCTACTGTAGCCATCAAATTACTAAAAAACTCAAATGCAATTACTGTGTAGAGTTCTTAAAAGGATCCAATTCTGAAAATACTAGACTAATTGCAACTAGTGATAGAGGAGGATTAAGTTACCCACATGAAGATGTGGTTAGGATTGTGGCTTCTGTATACATCATCTTCCAAAAACTTATTTCATCCCCAATAGAGCATGTTTTTGTAAAACAAATTAATCAACGTGCCACAGTGATTTCTTTGGGAATGGAAAATATACCTGATCATGTTTTTATTGGTCATACATGTGTCAGTCACACTAGTGAATTTTTAATTAAAAAAATTTTACATATTTCAGCAAACATTCTCTTAAATAATTATACAAAAAAGCAGAATGACATTGTAAATAAAAAGAATATGCCTATGTGCAAGAGACAAAAACTAGATAAGAAAGTGTAAAAAAGAGTCCCATTTAGATATCTAAATATAATAGCCACATAAGTGGGTATGTGGTTTAAGTTGAGATTTTACTAATATTGTGCTAGTTATTAATTATTATACATATACATATTTGTTTCTCTTAATTAATTAGTTAGTTAGTTTATTTCCTTAATCAAGAAATGATGTTGGAATAGAATAAAATATACATGTGCATATAAAATATAAATAAATGTGAATAATTGTATGTAAGTATAACATATTAAAATATAAACATATTAGAATTTAAACGAAGAAATTTAATAATCATGACAGGGTATGTATTTGCTGTTTTAACTAGCATTTGTAGTTTAATTTTTTGTAAGATTTTTTGTGTTTAATTTTTTAAATTTTAATAAAGATTTATGTATGAGTAGCAAATTATGCATTATCTTCCAATATTGTTCTAGGTATTTTAAAGTTTTAACTTCCAAGAATAATAATACATCAAGTGCTGTGTATTATTCTTTATTGATTACATTAGCATCATGGTCATGTCACAAGGTGTAAAAAAAAGTATCAATGCAGTCAAGTACTACATTAAACGCGAAGTTTAATACGCGCTTATAACGTGAAGTGTAATACCTCCTAATTCTGAAGCCTACTGTTGATGACGTCACGTTTCGTGCCGCTTGGCCTTGTTATATAGGTGGTGTTGGTAAAGGTAAGAAGAAAAATTTTAATAATAAATTCTTATTCTATCCTTTACATTCGCCGTGCAAGTAGAGAGCTAACGTATATTTTTGTCTCTCTTCTTTGACAAGTGTATCCACACTCTACCCATTAAAAAAATGACATTTAATAAAACAATATCAAGGCACACTAGTATACTCTACTCGTACGGGCAAAAGTGCATTTTCTGGACTAGTGATACAAATAACTATTACGGCCGTTTTCTAACTTTAGCATTAACCGTAAGCAAAATTAAAAGCTTTTCATTTTCATAACAATTTTAAAGATGCATTTTAATAAAAGTGTGCTTTAGCATTTAGATTATGTTAGGGCCGTCTGACACGGTGTTAGATTTGACGTCAAAATTAACTACAATTTCGTCATTAAAATCTGACATCGTTGCATACAGCACATTTAACGTCAAAACTGCATTAAAAATTTGACAAGAGAATATTTAAAACATGTTTTAAAAATCGTGTTAATTCTGCGTGTAAAAAACATGTTCTAAATATTCCCTTGTCCAATTTTTAAATGCAGTTTTGACGTTAAATGTGCTGTATGCAACGATGTCAGATTTCAATGACGAAATTGTAGTTAATTTTGACGTTAAATTTAACACCGTGTCAGACGGACCTTAGATCAGATATTCCTGTCTTGAAAAATAATATCTCTGAAGGTAATTGTCAAACATCTTTATAGGTTAAAGTCGGCCGTTATTTATCTAGAATTAGTGTACGTATAGTTGAATTTTCGAGACCGTGCATACACGTCATCAATGCCTCCATCTTTGAATTTCGTAGTGCCAACCTTCAAAGAGTATTAAAATATTTTTTTCTCTATCATATTACACGTTAAGATTAGGTTTATTTGCAAGACCGATTAATATCTTAGTGCAAAAATAATTCTTTGTGTTAAAATTTATGTACTTCTCGTAAAAAATGGCAAAAATCATCAGAAGCTGGGGATTTTCATTTTTCTATGTTCTATTCATGGTTTACGCATGACGTGCTTAAATCGACGCTCGTTCGTTGTTTGGTTGCATACGTATATAATGTTATAAGAATAATGTAAACACAGTAGATTGTGACGTCATAAATCCTTGATGACGTGATGCACGATCTCGAAAATCCAACTATATACGACTAACCTTGAAAAAGACGATCTTAAGAAAACAACATAAGCAATAACTAACGTGGAAGTATCAATTGAAACATAAAAACAATTTCTTGTCGATTACTGTACTCAAGTAAAATTACGCTTCTGATCGACCTAGTTTGTTATTGAGATTAGTTCGCATATTTTCCGGAGTTTTCTGAACTTGTGTAACGGGAAAGTGCCCAAAAGTATGCACAAGTCCCGCATAAGCCAGATGTCGGTAGACGTTCAAGCCCACAGCTCATGTCGAAAACGGGAGTAGGTTCCAAAATAGTAAATAACCCAGGCTTTGATGATCTTACCTGGACCTAAAACTTAGCTCTTGGCTGAAAAGCCTAAAAGAGATACCAAAAGGGCGCCAGGAAACAGTTATGCTAAAAAGAAATAATCCGCCTACTGTCCCCACATCGGCGAAAATCCTGTATATGGGTGGCCTTAGGAAGTATCACCCTGTATACAGAAACTTAAAATTGTATTTGGATGCTAAAATGCACTCTCCACTCTATACGAAGCTTACATTGCCTTCATTAGTTAACACAAAACAGACCATAATAAAATTATCATCAACATCAAAAACATAAAATAATAAAACATCATAATGTACAACATAACTTTAGCATCTCTCTCTTTCTCATGATTAAAATAAACTTTACAAAGCGTTAACTCGATAACACTCTTAAATTGTCAGAAGCAAAAAATTTGATTCTTTATTACTGGAAACCTGGGACACTCATAACACAATACCTTACCCGATTGTTTACACAAATAAAGTTTAACAAATAAAATACCAAAATAGATGAAACACAGTTGGTTTATTATAGCTTCAATATGCAAAGAAAAAAAATGATTAATAAAGATTTACTTCATGAAAACATAAATTAATGAAGTTAATAATGTTGAAAATAATTCAATATGGATTGATAAAATAAATTTGAATAACATCAATTATAAACAAAAACACTTTAAAACTTTACACAAAGAAAAACGATATAATCATATTCAAACGAAACCCGAGGGGTTCGTTATCAAACTTAAAAAAACTATTAAGCAACCCAAAGTAACCATTAAATGATAAACGCTAAAGTATAATCTGCAAATAAATTTGCAATACTTAAACAACAAGAAATCCTCAAAATGTACATTAACAAAAATAATAGATTAGTGAGAATAAATCTCCAACCATGATAATAATAAAATGATAGCCCTTTTTCCGGAAAACATTTACAATGCTATCCTGACTTACGTGAATAACAAATTTAATCGCTGTGTCTCAAAGTTTACACAAGGACAATACAAAAAAACATACTAAAACATAGTTCTTACTCATAAACCATGTGCAGTTCATCCGTCAAGTTCCAGTAATCCAATAAAGGCAAAAAGATAACATTGTTGAGAGATCGTGCTTCTTACTAACAAAACTAAATCCACAAAATTTTAAAATCACTATAATGACCATTTTTACAAAACACTGACTTTAATTTAAAGCCACAAAAGAGAGTGTACTTTACACATCACACAAGATATCCGGAACCAAAGTAGTTCCACTAAAATTGGAAATGGGAAATGGAGTTCCTTTTCCTCGATGAAAAGTTTCCCACGAGATGACATGATGGTAACTTTTATTCCAAAAGATAAAACAATAGTTTTCCCAAACAGCAAAAATTTCTAATAGCTCGTCGCAACTGATTATTCCCACAAAGTGGTTTGTTTTAACGCCGATGCGGGCAACACTGTCCATTGACACTTATTTGAGGTACATCTCGACACAAATATTCAGGGTAAGCTCCCGTCGTCCGTGAATCCTAAGGCCAGATCCGACAAAATTGGCGCTGCCATAATTGTACCTCCTGCTAGAAAATATCTAGCAACTACACCAAAAACTAAATAGGGCGAATTCACGACAGACAAAGTGTTGTTAGCGACCGAGCCCTCGGTGGTCGCACCGCGCCCAAGGCGTGAGCGTCCAGCCCGAAACCAAAAATGGAACTCTCTTGTCTTTACTGCAAACTGTTTTGATCAACCCAACAGTTGCAACAAAATATCCAAGCCAGTTACACAATGCTAAGTCAAATCAACCGCAAATAGCCCATAAGAAATCAAAATTTTCCACGCCTAATTTCTTTAATTTAAAACGGCCTTTTATACGACCGCGGATTGCTGACGAGATAGACCATAAAACCCTATAACACAAATAACGATTTCTAAGAAGAGCAGAGTCATACGAAGTGTTTAGTCTGCTTAAATTTACTAAAAATCACGTATTGGGATAATTTGGACAAAGAAACTATAATATCGAATTTATAAATGAAAGCCAAATATAAACTATTCTTGCAATGAAGAAACATAAAACAGATTGTTAAATGCGATATAAATATGACTGAATAAATTTTATAAACGATAAATTCGCAGTAAATGAATACATTAAAAACGAAATGACGGATGATTATGCGAAACTTCAAAATGACATTACACTTGGTTGCGCTGTATAGAAATATACAATTTTCTGATTAGTAGTTCTATTTAGAATGGTTTGTATTTCATGTCTACCATATTAGATTTTCCATCTGTCATTCTGATGCTAGTTTACTTTCACGTGCAAGAAAAATGATTAGTACTGACAACACCATAACGGAATTACAAGGATAGGATCGGTAGGACAACAAAGACTACCATAATATTAACAAGCTTGAAAACATGAGCTAGTCCGATAGTAATTACAGTCGAACCCATAAGCGCCGACTTTTCAAATTGTATATGGGTGCATAAACTATCAGATAAGAATAAGTATAGATACATGTCTTTTTTTAAATCTGTGCCCCAGAAACAACCTATGTTAAGTCCAAATTTAGCAGAATTGAGTTAAGAATGTTAAATCGTTAAATCACTCAAAAA
>VTPC01008094.1:0-14925 GCA_011009095.1 Ignelater luminosus
AACATAGAAGTGGAAGACCAGTCATGCTGATGATCTGCTGGACTGCCGATCGTCCTATATTGAAGCACTTCTAGGAAAAGGGTCAAATTGTGACTAGCCCCAGATACAGTGACATGCTGATAAACAAGTTAAAAGCCACGATAGAATCGAAACACTGGAAATTATTCCAAAAGGAGTATTGCTCCTTCACAACATTGCGTCTGCGCATACAGTAATTACACTAAATCAGCCGAAATTCGAGGTATACACCAAGCGGGCCATTTTTGCACAAGGCAATGCTTCTTGTCATAAGGCAAAGGCAATCAGAACAGACCATGAAGTTACTAGATTTGACACGGAACAGTTCAGAGTGTAACTCAATTGAGAACGTATTGTCTGTACGGAAGAAGAAAGTGCAAGTAAGCAACAATTAATATCTGCAGTTAGGCTTGTAAGGAACAACAATAATGAATTGATTGCATCACTGAGAAATCAATTCAATCAATTCCGATAAAAATAGCGAACGCTATTAAGGCTCATGGGAATCACGTAACTCAATTAAATAAAGAATTCATAATTCGTTGTCTAAAAGCCAAAATTGAGAGATACTTGAGAAAATCAAAAATAATCACTCACTGATAAGTTTTGAAAATTGGACCTCTACGCAGAAAAAAACACAAACGTTGATAAATTCTGGAGGTACCATCGTGGTGGACCAAGATCGCTTACACATAAGAAGTCCAGGTGTGGAAATACCTAAGTGTCAAATCTGAAAGGATTATGTACAATCAAACTTTCTTTGTGACTGATTTTGAGAGTCTCGCGGGCTCACCTCAAGTTTCTCTAACCCATGCACGCCTTGAAAAGTTTTGCTCTTCTAGGTTTTAGATTAAATTCCTACGGGTTACTTAAAGAAGCTTGATGTCCGACTTAGACTGTAACTTAGTCCTGGTCTTATTTCCTAAAGAACACCTTCATCGGCAGTGACAACATTCCACTGCTCGTTGATGCAGACCATCCTTCGCTCCAACAACTCACAGCTTCCAGTGATTTCGCGACTGCCTATCTTCCTGTACAAGGATTGCCACAGTGGATGTTCATGTCAAATAGTATCTTCAATCCAAGGTAATCGAGTTAAGGACCAATTCATCTGAGCTGGGGCGTGTGTAGATAAATAAGCAGGAGTTCGACAAGGTTCTTAAAAGTTCAGAGTAACTTTCCAGCTCTATATGTGCTATTGCAGTGTAAAAGTACTTGTGCACCTAGACTGCACAGATCTGTATAACATGGATATATCTTAATGAAAAGAGTAGGCGCTCCAAGACATCTGCACGCGTTCAGAGTTGTTTTCGTAACTTGATCTACAGCAGTTCGGTTTACTGTCGCGTCTATTGTTCCTTACATGACTCACACTTGACTTTATAATATTTGCCAACCCTACCTTATCTATATTGTACATTTCTAGAACAGAAAGTGATTTCCTTTGTCATATTGAAAAATGAGCCTCATGTTTTGTGATGATTAGATATTTATCCAATAATCATTGATACTTTAGAAAGAGACAAGAAAACTTGAAGATGCATGAAATATTGCTTTTGGGAATTGTAGTCAGCTGTTTCGTTGAGATTATGTAACAATGTGTTGAATTTTTATCAGTTTCTCGTAAACGAAAGAATTGTTACAGTTGGACTCAGTTGAACTAGTATTTTGAACTACTCAAACTAAATCAACTGAGATTGTTCAAGACAAAACTCCTAGAAACGGTAAATTAATTGGTGAAGACTTGATGAGTAATGAGCTTCTTCTCAAACTAAATGCATCTTTTCGTTGTCAGACTATAGACAGCTTGGAAAAACAAAGGCATCAGATCTTCAATGTTTCAGAATTAAACATTTAGCATTATGTGCCACTTGTAGACTACATGCTACCTTCTGGACATTCCAGGATTTTTGATGAATGGGCAGAGATTTGTCATGAAAGGATGTAAATCGTGCGGATATTATCTGACAGTTTACAAGAAAAGACGAGAATGCTTAGAAGTACTGGCATAAGTCAAAACGTTTACAGTAACAATCAAGTAATTAGAAACTGAAATTACTTTTTGTGAAGTGATGAGAATTTGGCAGACAAATATACCTCAAACTGACAAAAAGACATCAAGCACAAAAATAGGAACCGTTCGATGCAATACACCATGGTCCATCCATGAAGATCTCTATTCATTCAATCAAGAAAAAGTGGACACAAGAATTTTACTTTATGCCAAAGTAGCGAATCAAGTTGGACATAAGTCAATATTATTAAGACAGTGTATAACTATGTCGTGGATTGCCACTGGCTATTTTCAAACACTTACCTTTCTGAGACCTTTTTTGACCATCTTTGCTGAACGCGGGTTGTTTACTTTTAATAAAACCAAAATAGTGTCCTTAGCACATTGTACTGGTGTTCAAACTGAAAAAAGGCACTTTGGAAAAACAGGGCAACCAATCTAACCTAGCAGCTTTTCAAGCATACATAGTGATGATGATACCCTGCATTGGTTTCTGTGAACGTAAACAAACAGAACAAAGAAACCATTCACTTTGCTCCATGTTTGCATCTCTTCAGTTAGCACTATCGTTTTGCCCACGAAAGCCCTAGAGAAACTTTTACCCAAATAAAGTGGAATCTCACAGAGCCAAATCTTCTCATCCAAATTATGATTACCAAAGAAAAATAGCAAGTTTCACGTCTAAATTGAAAATTCATCGAAGAATGTCCAAAATATTTATAATAACCATTGGCTAAATTATTCTTGACTATTTCTTCTAGAAATGAAAAGGAAAAGGCTTTTCCAAATGAGAATTCTGATAAACAATCTACCTTAAGAGTTTTAGAGGAGTGTAGTACCAACTACGAAGTACTGAAAACAATTTAAAAGTTAACTTCTTTGAATATTGTCAAACTAGTACGCATACAAAAACGAAATAGAAGAACAAAGAGGCCGTTGCTGTTCATCAGGTTCTCTTTAGATGTTTGGTTTCCATAATTATTAGTTTTTGAAAAAGGTAATGAAATTGCCTAAATGTCATTCTTCAAATAACAAAATGAAATTTCAAAGTATAGTTGGTTTTCTAATCGGAAGAAGTCAATTACCTATTAACTATGTGCAGATATTAGGTCTAGTGGCAATTTAAACTATTTAGACAATCAACATCTTGTATGAGCTGAAACATCGGAAAAAGAATTTCTTGCAAATAATACTCGAAAGGATCTTATATTACAAATTTATTTAATGCAAATATACAGAAATCTAAATAAATTCTATACATGGCTACTTAGTGTAAAAAACAATCAAATATGCAGATTTTTCCTTTTTTTCTTCATTGTCAATTGAACAATTTTTAAAACGCAAAAGGCCACAATGTGTTTGTTAGGTAAAATGCATCTTTCTGTCAAGAGAATTAATAGTGCCAGAGTTAGTCCTGCACCCCAAATAATAAAAGCTCCTACTAGATGTTCAAGAGATAACGCAACATCTGAGTCTTGTATTTCTAAAATATAATTGCGCTGTACCGCATCTGACAAAATTTTCTCTTGAAACCCAAACTCTGTTAATCTTCTTATTTGTTTATTAAACGTTGGCATAAAATAATGACCTTTTCGCATAATCACTGACACTTCAATATTTCCTAATAGGGCATCATTCTCAATTGTAGCTATCATGGATGATTCTACAGGAAATATCTTCAAATCTCTTTTTCCTAACAAAGTGGTGGTATTGCGATAATAGGCAATCTTTAATAAGATATCAGACATATTAATTTTCTTCTCTATTACGATTTCTCTACCTGATTCTATTTCTGTGGTTGTATTTGGATCGTCTGAATCTCGTGCTTCCTCAGCGAGAATTACATTGAGTTTAGCATTTACAAGTTCTTGACGTGTGGTTATTCCGTGTTCGTAGGAAGGATTTGTTAAATCAGTAACTAAATTTGCTTCAAATGAGACAATAATTAAAATACAATAAAACAAGAAGAAGAGTGCTAGAAGTCGTTCTGGATTAGTAATGGTTTTTAGATTGCGTGCAGTTCCTACGGAAAATGCTAAGACAGCTAAGAAGCATTGAAAAAATTCTTTATAAGAAGATTTCTGATTAAGACTACATTTGGTGATCAACCACCAAACCACAGTTACAGTACCAAAAATTGCCATAATTGCAATCCATACGCTTGTTTGGAAAATAGAGACAATCACGTTTACATTTGAAACTTTAAGAGCTTTAGGAACTATCCAAATTAGTTGGTCCTGATAAATCACATTGCTGAGATCATAATCCTCCATATATTGATCTCCTCTAGTGAAAACCGAGCTAAAAATTGCACCTTGACTGTGATTATACAAAGTAGCTTTTTGGTTTTTATCAGTTACATCATGAATACTTGCATTTAGAATTCTACCTAGCAAAACTGTCAATTTAACTATAACAGCAAAGGCAGGGGATTCTTTGAAACTTGTACTCATGTTATATTCACTTAATAAGCTAATGCCACAATTATTTAAATTCCTGATAATATTATTGTGATTAGCATCAAAACTGACAGTTGTATCTTGATAGCAGGTAGTTAATAAATGCAATTTGAGGTTTTTCCCACATCCAGTTTCCTGTTTAAATAAGTCAGAAGAATATAACTCAACTGAGCTGACATTCTCATTGTTAGTATATACAAACAGGAACGAGTTTATTATATCGTAATCAAAAAGAAGTGTAAAAAAAGATTCTAAATTGTAACGAGAAGTTGTGATTATTAAAAATGTTCCTCTGGGGCTAGAACTTCGATCCCAAATAGCATATTTTTGTAATTTCTTCAAAGTGGAATTTAACTGAAGGTATCCTTTGATATAAATTATGTAATTGTAATGAAAATTGAACGTCAAGTATAATGGTGTGTCAGTTGTTACTAAAACACGTGGATTGATTAATCTTGTAGGAACAAATATATTCTCTTGAGTATCAGAAATGAGATATAATGTAGAACTGTTCAAAAATAATTTGCTTATCATTTGTGTTAAACAGCCTTGCAGTATATTTTCAGTATTTCTAGTATATATGTAAGAAATGCATTTTCTTGTATTTAATAATATTAAAAGCGTAAATAGATACAAGGACATTATTTAGTAAAGTATTTTATACAGCACCTCTTTTAAATGTGAAATAAACACATCTAGTAGAAAATCATCTGATGAAATGAAAAATAATTCAAGGTAGATAAAATTATACTGATATGCAAAGATCAATAATAATGCCTTACTTTTCTTTTCATGTTCTGTGCGATCATAACAACAATTAGAAAAATTGCTGTGTGCTGCTTTTTAATTATTATTATTATATGTAGATTAGATCTAAAAAAACTAAAATAAACATAGCACGGTATATTTAAAGATAAGGTAGAAAAGTCTGTAAAAACTCTAAAGTAACTTTTTGCTACTTTTACGAGAATATACAGTGTGCTGATTAAGTATGGAACAAATTCAATAACTAGAAAAATTTTAATGTTTCGAAAAAAAAAACAAAAAGAGGTTTAACGATTTAAATTGTTGGGCATAATATTAAATTATGCACAAATCAGTGACGTCATCATTATTTGATCAATGACGTCATCCACATTTTTTTGTAAATGGCAACCCCAAAATATTTTTGCAGATTATTATTCGCCATTGAACTCTGTGTACAATGATCTTCAAATTTTTTAAATTTGCTCACGCTTTTCGGAGATATTATTTTTTTTATTTAGAATGTTTTAAATTTTCTAAACAAAAAAAATAATATCTCCAAAAAGCGTGAACAAAATTGAAAAATTTGAAGGTCACTCTACACAGACCTCCATGACGAATAATAATCTGCAAAAATATTTCGGGGTTGCTATTTACAAAAAAATGTCTATGACGTCATTGGTCAAATAATGATGACATCACTGATTTGTACATAATATTAAAAGATGCCCAACAATTTAAATCGTTACACCCTTTTTGTTTTTTTTTCGACATGTTAATATTTTTCGAGTTATTGAATTTGTTCCATACTTAATCAGCACACTGTATATAAGTTTGTACAATATAAATAAAAAAAATATTGCAAAAACCTTAGATAAAAGTTCAATAACATAATCGTTTTTAATGACGTTCTACAATCCCACTTTATAAATTTAATCAAAAATATTTATAATATAAATATTCCTAAAAAATCTAATGTTAGGCTAATAAGTGTAACTAGGAGTAGATTTCAGGAAAATTAGAACAATTACAATAGTATAAGCGATTTAATTATAAATCTGTGATTTAATAAACTTTTGTTGTCTTATTAAGACTTCCGGAGTGTTTTTCCTATGCGATCCGTCACCTTATGAATTTTTGGTAAGAAAAAGTCCAATTGTCAAATTATTTGGCATAGAAAATTCTTTAGGACCCATAATTTGCCCAACGAGTTGTTGAAATAAGGGCTTGAAGAGAAACTCATTTGCATGTAGTAAGCAAATTATAGGAAGATGTTAGTGAAATATGACTGGTATATTTTGATCTTGGCTTTTGCACCAAGACAACCTGGTCTTCCTTAATGATTTTTCGATATACTTTTTTCCCTTTGCTTCAATCTTTTATGCCTTTTGAAATTAAGTAATGTCGTCTTTCTTGCTGTTTCAAATTCTTTCTTTTATTTTCCCTTTTTCTTCTTAAAGTCAATTACCTTTTCTTTATTATCATCAGAAATAACACCCATGTCTTCTAAGGTAGCATTTGTAATAATAGTTGCTGCTCTGTCTGATAATCCTGTTTTTCAACTGCCAGGGAAAGTGCAGGTAGAGGAAATCTTTGGGCTTGTTTTTTCTTTTTAGTTCCGCTGTCAGTTGCGGTAGATGGTTGATTGCCAAATTTAGAATTAGTAGAACTACCGATAGTACCGATATGTTCCAGGCTGTCTTCTTCAGATGGCGAATCAGCCATCAAAATGTCACGTTTTTGTTTTACTATAGCTTTTTCTTTCCTTGATGATTCTTTTTCCCGTCCTTCGGCGCTGCGCATCATTTTCTTTGAAGTTTTTATATCTATTGATCCTATTGCCAACACCTTTGGTCTTTGAGAAAGCTACATTTTTGTTCTAGTACACAAAGAACTTCAGTGCATTTACGCAAAGAAAGGTGTTTGCACTTACAGGAGCTTACATCAAAAGTTGCTTTGCTGATAGCCTAGAATTTTGCAATTTTATATTGAAAGTAAAATTATTCTATCTTTAAATTTTGACATTTGTCATGATAGTCTCTAATCACTCTTACGATTCGTGTATCAGAAACCGCTGGAATTAAAGCTCTAAGCCATATATTTTTAATTGCATCAACCTGCGATAGTTTTAATGCAATTATTGTTTTTTTGCATTTTCTTTTTAGAAAACCAGAGGCTTTGCCGCACGGTATATATTATTTGAGATTTAAAAGCAAAATAGTTTTGTTATATTGAGTTCAAAAGGAAAAGAATTTTCACTATTACAGAATCAAATTCGAAACTTCGTTTTTAAGTTCCACACTAATGTAGTACATCAGCTATGTTATCAGCTTAAGACGCCAAATATGTTATCAGCTTTGGGTGCCCAATTATCATGATCCTGCGAAAATTTCTTTCGATGGGAACGTCTACATGTGAGATCATAACTGTTCACCAAGCCGTCCCATATTACACTTCCCCAGACTATGTATAGGCCTTTGGGGTGAAGGCAACCTCCAATCTACTCTGCTAACTGATTGCGTCACATTCACTAACTGCGCGCATCCACTTATGATTCTCCACCACAGAATAACAGACAATGAACCATGGAACAAAACTCACTGATAATGCGCTGAAGAACACGAATCTCTGAATATGAGATTTGTGAGATCCTAGAATGTTCTGGGTGCATCAAAAAGGATTCCGAAAGAATTATTGAGATTGACCTCCGGACTATAGAGTGGCTAGTCCGAGTCTGGTAAATTCTTCGGCAGTGATTCGAGCTTGGAATGCTTCTTGAAACCAAGCAAGAACTTCAACAGTACGATGTGGACGTACTCCATCTTACATAAACAAGTGGTTTTGAATCATTTGGCAACTACTTGCTTCAGGTCCAAAATCATCTTCAGTAACTGCCTGTAACTTTGGCCTGCGATTATAATCTCTACGAAAATGAGTCCCATAATGCTTGCTGTGAGTGTGCTGGTGTAGCAACTTAAAGATATGAATCATTAATGCACCAATGGCATATTGCTGTTTGAAATTGATATCAATACAATACAAGCTAAATAGTCACTTATCTTCAATATTTTAATCTTAAAAGATTTTAGTTTGGTTCGATAAAGTTTATTGATCTCTATATAAAACTTGCTACACAATATATTTATTACTAAACTTATTTTGCGTACAATATATAGTATGAAACTAATTCTACTACAAATAAGATTGTTCCCAAAAATATACCGACTGACCACAAAATAAACAGTTTTTTCAAGTGCTCTACAGTTACCACAACCATTTGCGAGTCTTCCTCCAAGGACATATGATTATAACCTTTGGCTACTGCGTCCGAATATAATTTTGAGTAAATCCCTGACTCAATTATCCTTTTTCCAAATTTATTCAATAAATTAAAAAAATAATGCCCTTTTCTTATAGCAAAATTTAGTTCCATTTCAAGCAGACCTGTATTATTTTCTATTAAATGCACCATTTTTTCTAATTTCGGAAATGTATACCGCATTATGTTTTTACCTATAAGAGAAGAACAGTTTTTGTAATAAGCAATTCTTATAACATTATCCGTTATATTAAAATCTTCCACAACGATCATCTTCTTATATATTTTATAAAATACAACATCTTCTGCTTGGTCTAACAACATGTTTTTTGCTATGAGGTGTCCGATTATTGTTAAAGAAGAATCTGCTAAATCTTCTGTAGATGTTACCTTTGGAATTGTTTTTGATTGAGTCAAAATACTAACTAGTTGACATTGAAGTATGCTCCATAGTTGAATTGAAAAAAAAAAGTAAAAGATGATAAGGATGCGTTGGGAATGAGTTCTTGGCAATAGATTAGAGCTACTGTTTAACGTTATCACCAAAGATGCTAGAAGACACCTTTGGAATTTTACAAATACAGTAGGTGTTACTAGAATATTTGCAAAAAGCCAACAGAGAGTAGTTATTGTCAAAAAAATACCAGTCACTGCAATCCAAATTTTCCCCTGAAAAATTGAAAGGATGGTGCTGATACTCGGATCAATTTTAATTACAGGCACAGCCCAAGTCATGATATCACGAAAAAAATAATCACTGACGTCAAAATCTTCATATAATTGCATGTCTCTTGTAAGTCCAAGATACAGATAAATATCTTCACTTCGATTATACATAAGTGTTTTGGGTTGATCTGTAAAAAGAAATGTAACATTCATCCCTAAAGCAGCTCCAATTATTTTTAAGTTGTCAAACATTACACCAAATACTGTTCTAGTATTTGCTTCTTGAGCTATAGACAAATTTATTGGGGCAGGTATAATCATTTTGATTGTACGTGGCATTGGCGTTGTAATTGTATTGTTATAGTTGTGGTACTGAAGGTAACTGCAAACATTGGTTTTGTTCGAATTTTGCTTTACAATTAGAACAACATTTATTATATCCAAATCCCAAAAAATATCTGCCACTTTCGTTACGTCATCATAATTAGACAAAATGACAACAAATTTTCCTCGAGGACTGTTACTTTTGTCCCAAGCATGTGATTGTGCAAGTTCGGTTAGAGTTTGATTTAACTGAATGCTATTTACTGTAAACACTATGTAGTTACTATAAGAATATGTAAGTCCTACGAGAGGTTTATCGATTTTAATATTAATGCGTGGATTTTCCATTTGTAATGTTATGACAAAATCATCCTCTGTAGTGTTATAAATAAAATTAATTGTTTGTTCAGGCAAAAAAAAGTTTTGGATGAGACACAATAAACAATCTTTTAGATGCATTGTAAGTGAGGTGCATACGTATCAGGAGTAGTACAATTCAAAGTTCTCTATTATAATAAATTTTTTTTAGAATTTATAGATGAACAGCTTAATCAATATGCCGGTAATGACTATTATTTGTATAAGCTAAGAATGAGTTGAAATATTACTTACTAGTCAATAAATGATGAAGTGATGAGTTTGTTTAATGACTAAGAGAACTTATAGAAATAAAACCTGTATCTTCCATACGTTAATCGATGCAGCAGACGTGCACGTAAATAACTTTACTGTTGTTATAAAGGATTTAAAAAAAATTATTTTTTAAATATTTTTAAAATGTTAGACAACCATTTAAAAAAAGAAAACAAATAAAATGTTTAACTACATATAAGGAAGTTAAGGTTAAAAGCCTTTCCTGGTAAAACTCACAAAGACAAAATATTTTGAAATTGTGCTAAGTAAAGTATTTGTTAGGCAGACTGTCGTTTTCACTTTGATCATAACCAAATACCACATAAACTGAGTAACTTATTTTATAACAACTATTGGATGTATCAATAAAATATTTTTCTTGCTCTCTAGACAAGACAAGAACTTTAGGACAAAATCATCTGCATCTTCACCCAATTAAGTTTCATTCCCTAAATGTTTTCTTGGATTTTTTAAGAAATCGATAGAAACAACAGAATAAAACAAAAAAAATATGCCCTTGATATACCTCAAATTTGATCTTCACTTCCTAAGAAAAAACTCAAATAATCTTTGACGATACTTCCTAGTAACGTTGTAAAAATTAATGACAAATATGACAAGGAATGGTTTGTGAAAAAAATCTTGAAATATTTGCATAAACCTAATTTGATGAACTTAGCCCCTGAATCAGAAAACATACTAGAAAATACAAGAAGATTATAGTCGCTTTCACGCTATCTACAATTAATCTAACACCCCACCTAATCAAGACAGCACAACTGAGAAGGAATTACAGAAATCTAGGATAAATCTAAATCGACTACAACCATAGAAGACAGCAGCTGTACTTAAATCCTATTTACACAAGCCAAAAAGTAGCTATTGAAGACCTCACCAACTATGTCGAAATCATTGTCGCCGTCATTTCTTGTAATACGTATAGCGCGCGCTATCCAACACACCGTCGTGTAAACATACTGTACATAGATATCTGTTAGGATACTAAAGCTGCCGCCAACATAGGCACCACAGAACAACAATTGGGGAAAGTGCCTCAAGATGCCCTATTCACACTATTACTATTCTCAGCGTCAGTGATAAGGAAACTCCTTAAACATTTTGGTGAGTTTTCAAAATGATAATTTAGTAACTGAAAAAAATTTTATTTCAGTAATTCAGGGGCTGACTACAAGGTTTAACCTTCAATCATCCACGCTGCTCTCTTTTAAAAAAAGATTCAGAAAACGTTTAGCAAGAATACGAGAATTTTGACGCTTTTTAAGCAGAACCAAATGATTTAAACTAGGAAAGTGACAAAAACAGTCAAAAATGTACAGAAAGTCAAGGAAGAAAAAGAAAGTTCTAAAGCTTGCAAGCTTTATAAAAAATTTATTAATGAAACATGACTGCATAATGATGGCTGATGCGACTTACTACAAATCTGACTTTGATGACTTTCAGTTTTGCAAGTCATTTGCAATTGAGGCTTTAATAGTCAAGAACGATGAATCAAAAAACTGATAAAAAAGAATTTCTCCAAAAGTGACCATTACGATTGACTTTTATTTTGATTTGGAAACTGCGCGTTATGCTGGTGCACTAAAGTGATGGTATCAAGAAAATGTTGTTACTGTAGTTTCGAAAGAGTGCAGTCCACTCAATAGCCTGAAACTTAGAAGAATAGATTGTTCTATTGTCATTGGGTTTCTTGAGAAGGGAAATGGTCTTGTGACTATAGCAAACAAGTTTCGGTTAAAATGGCTTTGGGTTAATAAGAAAGTAGACTATCTCGTGTGAAAACTGACAAGACATGCGCGTAATTTTTAATTAAAATCTCTATGGAAAGGTAGATGAATTTCAGTGGTATACCTAGCTATGTTAACAAATTTTTAGACGCCACTGAAAGCACGTGGATCAAAAACTGTGCCAAAGCTGTATTACATTGGTTAATAATGCACCAGAGTAGACTAAGATTCTACAGTTTTTGAAGCGTAGTAACATTGATCAAAGAAGTCTATCAGAATTTTAGATTTTTCGTTTATTATGAACACCATCTGAGAGAGTTGATAGGTTTAAGTAGCATCATCGTACCCAAAGAGTTTTTGATAAAATACAATATCGATTTTGAAGCTGGCAGTTTTTGCGTTGGATAGAAGAGCTGGACCTCAAAAAAGTTGCCCCATTGCTAGACTGAAGATCAAAACTTCACATTATCCACGCATGTGTTTAGTTCGAATTATCCACTGGAACCAATATAACTCGACATAAAAATTATTTGCCCCCTAAATATAGAAGAAATAACCCGATGACGCCACAGATGTATGTTTCCGAGAAAAATGTATTTTAATGAAAGTTTTGTTTTTCAAAATATGTAGTGAATCATGAAATGAAATCAAAAGAAGAAATCTTTTGCCTGACCCCACCAACAAAACTAATAGCGAACCGTTACTGATCCTTCGTAAAACCCCAAATTATTATATATCAATCCCACGTCATATTTCTAGTTGTTTTATAAAATGACTCATTTTAGTTTTGAGAGCTCTGTTCCTATACCCGCTAGGAGTGTGCGACGATGATATAGTTAAGTTAAATGTCCGTTTAGTTCTCTTTACCATGGTATTAACGATACAAGATTATATCATTTAGTTAAAGAAAAAAAATTGAATAAACCACAATCATCATTTCTGATTCTAAGGAAAACTATAGACACATGCCCTTCCAAGTTAATGTGTATCATTATATTATTTTATTAGATTTAAATTTGGCAAGATAATGGTATCCGTTTTAGTATAGTCTATACAGTGTGTTTCAGCAAAATTCATATACAGGGTGTTTGGTTCTACGCTAACTCTATTTTTCTTTTTGCCTGCAATTTTAATTTTTCCATAGTTAGCTTGAAGATATACAGTTTTGCAATACTTTTTCCATTTTTGTCATTTTCCTTTAATCCAGCCGTTTTTGGGTAAAATTAGTTTTTTGTTAAAAACGTGTTTTCCTAAAGATTTTGTTACTAACAATGATCTTCAGTAAGATAATGAGACATAAAATTTATTTTGCTTAGGAGTAAGATTCAGTCTGATTAGTTTTCTGATTCTTCGTCTGATTACTTGAAGATCTATTTATTCTATTCTAAATGTGATTTTGTGTGTTGCATTATACGGACCTATTTGCAATTGCCAAAAATATCTTTGATTAAAAATTTTCAAATGTCAAAAAAAGCTGGAGATTCGTCTGCTTGAAATGAATGCAAAAATCTATGCCAAGCTATTGAATGTACTTTGAAATAATTTTTTCGTTGGGTATTTACAAAGTTAGATAAATAGACAGTCATAAAAGTAACGGCCTAGTTAACTACCATATGAGTTATACAGGGTGTATTAAAAATAAATCCATGATCAATTAAAAATTTCTCGAGTTACTCATTTTCTGATAACCGTTCTCCGAAACGTTATATAATATAACATTTCATGAGACAAATAAATCATTAACTGAAGCCTCATTAATTGATCACAAAAATATAATAAATCACCAGCGTTTTTAAAAATTACACAAAACAATAAAGTTAACGGGACTAAAAATCTAAAAAATGCATTACATGTAATGTTCAGAAGATTATGTATTCCACTTACAGAAGATTACTATACAAACAAAAATAAAATAAAACAAAAGTCTGATTACTAACTTCTTTCCATTCAAACGATTTACAAATAGACGAAGTGAAGCACATAAAATATTAAAATAATTGAAATGTGTGCATCACCAGTTATCCAATTGTATTTATTTTGTCTTACATAAAATGTACACTTCCGTTCAAAAGTAAAGCGTACACTTTATTTACATTTTATAAATTAGATTTCTGTTCCAATGGTTTCTACGATAACCCAAGAACATAATCTGTGACATTTATATCTATGATAATTTTTTGAAGTTTAATGTTACCTGGTAATAGACTATAAAGGTCGAGTTAACACTAACAAAATATTGCCCAAATCATTTACAGTAGTTGTACGCTTTACTTTTGAATAGAAGTGTACATCATTTATTGCCTGTGAAAACAATACTCAAGATAATATTGAAATGCTTGTTAGTTTTAACTTGGAAACTTTCACAAGGAAGCACTGTAAATTACAATTTTGAAAATTAGAGCAAATTTTATTGAATTACAACTTACTAAATATTATATTACACAAACTGCAAACTTATTATCCCATTTAGAATAAAAAAAATTTGACACCCCGGGCAAAATTTCTGATACTTACCCACAGTAATAATAATTTATTCCAATATTTTCAAATAGCTTCCAATTTTGATATAAGCAATGCTATATTAGTTGCATACACAGATAAGGATGAATTAGATAACATCAAACTGTACTCGTATGATTTATTTGCAAAAAATTGCAATTCCTAAAAGAATTCAAAATTTCATTTTATTGGTTACTGTAATCATATCTCACCTTTTAAGTTTAATGAAATCATAATAAATCTAAATGGATGGAGCATCAATCTAGTAAGCCAGTATAAGATTTTCACCGATTTTAAGATAGCACCAGTCAAAAATTAACTGACATATTAGCTGATTGTCTTAGCAGTAGTATAAATTATACACTACAGTCAGATTAGAGCAAAACTATTTGGGATGGAGGGGTCTGGGCTTCCTCATGTATGCATCATAATTATCCCCCTTCTTTTTGGTGAACTCGCATAGGTTGAAGACAAAATTTGTAAATTTTCTCAATTTTTTTCTGT
>VTPC01008096.1:0-11815 GCA_011009095.1 Ignelater luminosus
AACTGTCTACAAACTTTTCATATAATCTGTTTGCTACATAAATTGTTTTATAATGTTTGTTACACTATTGAAACGAGGTATTGAAAGTTTCCATTACATGAATATTGAAACAGTTTTAAATTTAACGGTTTGATTTTTTGAAATTGTCTGATCTTATCACTGTGACATCTGCTCCTGTGCTAACTTTGAAGCTTAAAAGCTCATAACTCACTGTAACAGCTGCTTTTGAAGGTGCAAAACGCTCATTTCCGACGGAGCCTAAGAAGAACATGCCGTCATCTTACCTTAGTAGGCGTTGGATTTTCAGTGACCAGCGTTGTATTTTTCCAGATGCATTGTTTATACTTTTATATCGACTTATCACTTGTTGCAAAAACCATTTTTTGCGAGGGCATGATGTGCAGTTAGTCCGTTTCTTGAGTTTTGACTTCCCTGCGGGAATTTCTGATTTGTGAATATTTTAACCGTACGTTTGATAATGTCTACGAGGTTATCATCGGGTAGCTCTTGCAACGGCACCGAAAGTCTGTTTGACAACTCAATAATGAGACGCAATTTCGTCATTTTGGATTCTAAAGTTCTCCACTCGCAAGGTTGTGCTAATGTTAAATCGTTAAAAAAATCAAATTTTTGAGCTCTTTCGTATAAAATCTACGCTCTTATGCGCGAAATTTTTGCTTTGACCGAAATAATTATAAAACTTCTGTAACACTTAGGTCGAGATTTTTCTGGTCATCTTCGGACAAGTAAAAAGATTTCCAGATCTTTTCGGCTTTCCAATAAAACAGTTAACCTGTTGCTCCGATGCGTAGTTCTCCAAGCCAAATGCTGTTTACCGGTCTTTCCACTCTTCGGCCTTGAAAGAGAACAAAGCTGCGACATGCAGGCACATTATTGTTAACAGTGGCATTAGCTTCTGTACTTTATTTAGATAACAGTTGGCTTAAGAAACGTTGTTATTTGAGAAAATCTGTCCTATTAATATTGATAATGCTCGTAGGGTTATCTAAATTGCTGTTTTTATTCTGCATAATATTTAGCCAAAGACATCTCTATACGTTTTAGTCCACTTGCCCTCTTAACTTTTTACTTGATTTAGCTGCAGCGTTGCAAGAAAATTACACAAACCCGAACTTTCTTTGTTTTGGTGCAAAAACTGAGTTTTACATCCCTTTTTCTTGAATACTCGATATTGTTGCTTATTCTGTCACAATAAAAATTTGTCCTTTACTCTCGCTCTTTTGTTATATGAAGAAACCCGAGAAAACTGCACTCCGCCGTCATTATGTTTGTATTGGACATGGTGTACTGACTGACTTTAACACTACATATATGGCGTGTCATCGCTGTTTGCTGCTCAATCCGAGTAGTGGCTTTTAGACTCTTGTCGTCTCTAAGCTCGATGGGGTTGGAGTTGAATTGTGGAGTGAGCCAGAACGGGCGTCTCGTCTGCGGTGCTGGATGGAGATGTTCCATGTGTTGTTGGCAGTGTTGATGGATGGCGGCGTTGGCAAGGCAGTAGAGTCGGCGTGGAAGGCGAGAGGGCTGCTGGCGTGTCTCCTGAAGACGGCGTTGATTGGTGGTGGTGGGCCAGGGCTGCTGGAGTTGGTTGTTTCTTGATGTTACGGGCGATGGCGACGGCGTGGCCGGTGCGGCAGCAGGAGCGCGAGCGATGCAGTGAGGGATAGTGGTTGTGGATTTTAATGGTTGGAGTTTGGAAATAACGTGATGTGATTGGGTAATTCGAATGATTGAGGTTTAAATGATTTAAATGAGTAGGAATGGGTAGGTTATGGAGGTAAAACGGTTTTTCTCAGAACCACAACCCCCCGCAGTTCGCGCTGCGGGAGGATTTGGAAGGATTAAGGATGGGATGAGGAAAGGAATTAACCAAGGGGTGACGGATCGAAGATGAATTTCAGCAGCGATGGTGTTGTTTTCCGGGGAGCCTCGGGCCCGGATCGCAACGGTGGAGTTTGGAGTTGAGTGCTGGTGCCTGCCCCCCCCCCAGAGCAGGATTAGCGGAAGAGGCTGAGAAATGATGTTGGTGGCTGCCGGGCCTGTGCCCCTAGACCTGACACAGGTTGCCGGCCGCTGGATGTGGGGCCTACTACTGCCCGACCTCTCAATCAGGCGAGTTGGCGTTGGTGGGGGTTCGCTGCTTACTGTTCATCTTCGATGCATCACCCAAAGGTCCGAGACCGGGTCGACTGCACCCTTGCTCACTCGAAGCCGGAATGCACATATATGGCAGTTGGTGGTAGTCAATGATTTCTGCCAACCGCGGCTGTTCCTCCAGGGCACAGACGCGATGTTAACTGTTTGCTTACTAAAATATGGAAACAATTTCAAGAAAGAAAGCTATTTTAGTGTTATTAATAGTAAGGACAGATTTTGCAATTACTTAGTGCTTGCCCATTTCCAACAAAAAGATCCTCTGCCAATTTGACCTCCCGTTGCCGATATAGAATATTTTTTTGAAAGGAGAACTCAGATAAGATTATTTAATTTTTACTAGATTACAAATTTTGGAAAAGTGTAAAATCTGCGGTGGTTCTTGTTTCTTTTACAGAGCGGTGAAACTCCTGGTTTGGTGTCCAAACGGGTCTTTCTCAATTTTACGATGCTTATGAATTACAGTATTGGTCTAAATGTTTCCTAGCTCCGTATTCCCATACCTTTCTGCTTACACGACTCCTTATATTTGTAATCTACAAATTTTCGATATCTGCTTTGCTTGGGGGCAAAAATTATCTGGTTTGGCCTACCCCACTTCGATTGAAATAAATGCAACTTGGAAAAAGATGGTAACATTTTTGGCAGGATCTAAAATGCTTGATTAACTCAAAATACCTGAAATAAGTTGAAAAGCGTACTTTTAAAAGTGAGGTTGAGTCCAGTTTCAATTGAACTTTAGGCTGGGCCACGGTAATACGTCTGGATCGTGCAGATTTGATTCATTTTTATGTCATGAAGAAATGTTTTCTGAAAATAAATAACAGTTAGGTAGGAGGACAAGCTTTGCGATCCAAAGTGCTTGGCTGATCCGACAAATCTGACAACATGGTCCACTCTGCAGGGCCTGGTCAGATTCAACGCCTGATCGATCTAAAAATTTTCTTTATCCAAGCATGAATTCCAGGAATAGTTACGCTATTATTCAAATTGATGTTTGTAGGTAATTTAGTAAAATTGAAGAGAAAAGTTTTGTTTTACTGTTTAGTCACGTCTTAATTATTAAACTGAAATTCAATTTACGAAACAGTACTGCTCATTTAATGCTTGATTTATCCAGATTTTGTCTTAAGTTTAATTTTCGTCCGTTATTCAACTTGTATGGTGGGAAGAATTCAATCGTGACCAACAACCTGGGTAATAAATTATTAGTAAACATAATACATTCCCAAGATATGATTGTATTAATCTTATTACTTTTTGAACTCTCGGTACGTCAATATCTTTACTAAATTATATTCTAGAATAACAAGATCTTATCAATAGAATGTTCTAATAAGAACAGACCTTCAAAATGGTCTCCTAATTTGCCAATATCTCAAGGAAATATGTATTGGTTTCATCCCACACTGGTTCTGTATTATATTCTGAATAACAACCCTACTATAGTAAGAATTTCTAAAGCATCACAAATCAATATTTTACATCCACTAATTCTATATCTAATTAAAATATCATTCTGTTATTTTTTTAAATACCGCGAGCCCATATATTCCATAGTTTAAATTAATTAAATAATTAAAAGTAAAACCAATAATAATAGTAGAACGAGAATATAATGTAATTGGTTCGAAGAAACTTTCTCTTGAAGCAATTTCGATTTTTGCTCAGAACTAAAAGGCAATTTAAGCAACACAGAGGTTGGTTCTGTTAAAAGACATTAGATTTGCCATATAAGGGTCCAACTTTAATTAAATACACATTAAACGCCTTCCTAACGGTCTCAACTGGTTGCAAAAGGCAATATGCAAGCAAATAAGTGCGCAACACAACACAAAATTCTCTATTACGACTGTAAACAAATTTTGCTTGAATAAACAAAATGGAAAGAAGAGGGAAAGTTTTTTTTATCGGATTATTTACAGTAGCAAGTCAGTATGAATTAGACTTTTTAAGGGATGGAATGAAGTCAATAAAGCGAAGAAAAATAAAAGTGCGGCTCTTCAAGAAGTGCTTGAGAAGTAATTGATATTTTGATGCCAGGTTATTGCTCTTTCTCGAGTATTTCTTGGTCTTTTCGTTTATCTCCCTAAAACTCAAATACGAGAAATCTAGTAAAAATTATGTAAACGAAAGCAACAGTTCTGCTACCTTCATATTACATAAAATATGTTGTTTCAAAAGTTGCTCGCTTATAACACGGCAAAGTTTTGTGTATATAAGACTTTCAGGATTAGAAGTTTCGTGTTGTGTGTATAAGTAAACTTGAAGTTTAAGTTGACCTTATACAAGAAATAAGACAAAGATTGCTTTAGACGAATTATGATCATGAACTTGATTCTGTTTATGATTTATGAGGGCCCGGAAGAGGTTTTTTGAAGTGCTCGTCAGCTTAGATAACACTTTTTAAAAATAGATCGTTTGGTTGTTTGTTACATAACTGACACTTTACGCTCTTTTTTAGATTTAGATTTAAAAGGTTTCAACTTAATTAAAGGGAAACCAAAAACGTTTTAACCTTTGGGTTTATTTTATTTTGTTACTCTTTTAATTTTGGCAATTTTAATTTGGTCGATTTCATTAGTAGTAGAGGAAAACTTAAAAACAACAGAAACGAAAAATTTTGATTTTCTAACAAGAAAAATGTTATTATAAAAATTATTTAAAAAATATGAAATCAAAACTGTTTTAATAACTAAGGAACAGAGAACAGAATATTAAATGTTACAATTAGACCTATTTTGTATATTTGCGAGAGAAAACAGAAATGTGAAAATCACACGTCACTTTCCGTTATTCCTTATTGACATTTTTTCTGAGAAGTTCACAAAATGTGTTATCCGTTTCTAAACGAAAAAGATGGACGCAAGTGTAATTCTGTAAAACAATATGTGTACATAACACTTGTAGAGTTTAGTTCAAATTTTCTAAAGTTATTATCATCGCCAGTTTTGGAAACTTCAGCACTATGTTTGATTAATTAATAAAACCCAGCTTGTAACAACTTTTATTTATTAAGTGTTTGTGGTTAGTTAATTTTGTTCTTTTTGCTTTAGACTGCCAATTTACAAAAGTAGGTAAATATAACTTTACAAATAACACTGAGAGTCAACTTTGATATTTTGTCATCTTCAGAGAAGGATTCAATATTTACTTTTCTAATTTGTAAGCAATTACTTTGTACGATGGAAAAGTATTTAATATCAATTATAATTGTACGATATGATCACTCTATGGTTGTGCAACCTTTCTTGAAGATCTTACATCTGTTTTCCAAGATGTAAGATAATCGTATTAGAAATCACAAAATTACAGACAGTAGGAAATTTGATACCCATCAATTATACAGAATAGAATTTTAGAAAGTTTGAACCGATAATGTGTAAATTTTGTGTAGCAAATTTACTTAGCAGTCTTATGAGAGAAAGTTGATGAGCATAAGTTCTCAAAATATTGTTAAAGAATTCAGCATTTCAAATTTATTCATAAAGGGCGCTAGGCCATTTGGTAATATCATGTCCGCTAAGATTATATTCGCCAAACTATGATTCAGGAGCATGTAATTGTAGATATGACAGGGGTACAATAAAGAAATAACTGTAACTGCTAATAATCAACTAAATAGTATATGACTTAACTAGTAGCTGAAGAACGGATTTCTAGGCTTGAAAATCGCATTTTAAGTAGATAG
Organism: Ignelater luminosus; assembly: GCA_011009095.1. Taxonomy (NCBI): domain Eukaryota; kingdom Metazoa; phylum Arthropoda; class Insecta; order Coleoptera; family Elateridae; genus Ignelater; species Ignelater luminosus. Next base: position 5,867 of record VTPC01008096.1, read on the forward strand.
ATAAGCAAGGGAAATATTTAAAACAAGCACTAAATCAACATTTAAAACTTCAAACGCCATACAGTAATTTATTAGAAAATAATTTATCCTCCTTTTCTTTTTCTCTTCTCATTAACTTTCTTAAAGAATTCATTACAAACAATAGTCGTAGTTATGCATATGACTATCGACCCAATGGTTACGAGTTCGATTCCCGGCCGAGGTCTTGAGATTTTACACGCGGAAAAGATTTGGAAAAGGACGTCATCCGCCTGGAGGGATGTAAAGCAGTGGGTACCGTATGACTACGATGAGTTACACGTTAAAAATACCTGCTGGGGCTGGAAAAACTTAGGTTTGACTAAATTCTTATTGGCGACGACGATATGACCATGACAGATGCAGCCACAAAGTTTAAGGGAACCGCGACCTGAAGCCCCAGCCACAAAACAACAGTAACGACTTAGGCTACATCCATCAGTGGTCCAACATCAGCCTTTGTCTTCCATCAACCTTCTTAAGAGGACAACCTACCTGCGGTGGTTTAAGGTCGAACTTCCCTTTCATCGAGAGCTAGAAAACATCTAGGATGTCACAGATCTTCTCTGCACCACCTCTAGGCCTTTTTTCTTTTCTTTTCTTTTGTTTAAAAATAGATGGGGTTCTACCCTCCGCTAATCTTTTTACTTTTACTTTACTAGAGTTTCTCTACGTCACTTTTAGCTTGTCGTTGCGTCACCTCTAGCTTCTAGTTGTGCCACCTCTAGGCTTTAGCTACACCGATTCGGGTTAAGTTACGTCAGCTTTGCGCTACAGCGTTTCTGTTCACCTTTTTGTTTTAAAATTTAACTTTCACAAACACTTAATTATAAAAATGCCCACAGCCCAAGTTGGACTCTCTCGCTAAATAAATTGAAATACACTAGAAGTGTCGCATAACGTAGGCCCTTCTACGTTGGAACACCGGCTCTAGTCGGGCTACGTCAGTGAAGCGTCGCGCTGCAACGTAGAACTTTTTTCCATTTAAACTTCTTCAAACAGAAACGGTGTAATTACCAATCGGGGTTCTCTTTGAAAATAGGTTGAGTTGCTTTCCTTAAAGAGTTCACTACAAACATGTTTGAAGCTACTCCTTTTAACGGGCAATCTAATGTAGCTGAAGGTCGGTCTTCACCTTTCATCAATCCTCTAAAAGAGCTAAATAATCTACAGACCTGCTGCGGTCAGCTAAAGTCGGGTTTCGCATTCCCTTGACTGTTTTAAGAATGCTACAAACACAGATGGGCTACGTCCTCCCAGTGGGACTTAGGAGGGTGAAGTCGCAAGCCCGAACCAGTCCACCTGCTGTAGTTCAAAGTCAGGCTTCATTCTCTATTGACCTTAATTCTGCTAAATATGGACATGTCAACGCTACATGATACATGGCTTGGTATTTTCAGGACATGTCTAAATTATCAGCTTTCAATTGACTCGTCCAGCTTATTTAATAGGCACAACGCGTTTCTACAATGTTTTTGAGCAAAAAAAGACAACTCTCTGCTCTTCTAACAAAAATAATGAGCATCATTCTGAATTTCTCTATTTTAAAATGATGACATTCTCCTACACCAGCAAACTCTGTTGATAGTGTAGCTAAATTCGTGCAAATCTATTCAAATATATCTATTTAAATGCTGAGAATAATTATTTTCCTCTTTCCTAATATTCTCCAGTCTTGAAATGGCTATGTTGTATGAAATTACATTACCTGTTCATAGTGTAAGTATCCACATGAATGGCTTTTTCGTTTTTCGGCTTGAGATTTACGATTAATGGAAATTGATGTTTATTCAAGGCCTTGAGATTCGGCCATATCTGTGCGCTTAATTGTACGTGTTAGGTGCATTGTAAGGACGTTTATGTTATACACCGGTTAATTAATCTAGAATAACGAATCGTTCAGTTTATTATCAACGAACTCCGAAGTCATTACTGAATTTGCGAAGTCTGTTTGTCTGTCTGTCCGCATTTTTAAAATTTTGAAATTTTGACTTCATATTTAGATTCTACATCAAAAATTCAACTTTTAGTTACAGCGCAGTTATGTAAATCCCTAGAAAAGAAAAAACTGGCGTCATTGAATTCTACGTTGAAAAATGCCTCAACAATGCTAAAATGATTTTGTTATAGCTTCGAAAATAAAGGAGTTACGGCACATTGAAGGAATCGGCCAATTTTCATTTTTTCTCTCTAGGGTAAAAACAAATGGCGGCAGCTTATTTCTGGCAACGGTAATGGAATAAGCATGAAAAAAGAGGTCAGGAGTACCTAAGCTGTTTTCATTTATCTGTGCTAATAAGAAAGTTACCCATTTAATCCCATCGAAATTGGACCACACATTAACCAACAAGATAATGCAAAAAAAGTAACAAGAAATAAAACAAATTGGAAAAAAAAAGAAATGAGTGATGATAACTGGGACTCAAAATTGGAGGTCATGAAAACAACGAGATTTAGAAAACTTAATAGATTAGCCACTAGATGGAGGACAGCAATCATATATGGTAGAAAACTAACAGGACACTGCAAGGCCGGCATGTTTCCAATTATTGCATGAGTTGTTAGACAGACATTCGTATCATACAAGATATTAAGTTTGATAATCAAACAAATTCAGATAAATCTGGAAAAATACATTGCTAGTTGAAACCAATATTGAACGGATTTTAAATGCTGGAAGAATCGATCAGATATTCTTGCCACCAACGATAATATCTCAGCTGGACAAATGAATAATCAGACAAATCTTTAGAATTCAAAAGCTATTCTTTTAAATGGAAATGTACAATCAATCCATATTGAGATCATAAATAAAAAGAAGGAAAGAAAGAAAGAAAGAAAAATAAGAAGCTAATATAAATTCAAGAGAAACAAACAATGTTAAGAATCAAATCTGGAAGGTAGTGATGACTCAGGTGGTCATGCGACTCATTCAATTGAGTCGACAGTAGAGAAGAAAAAAGAAGCAGAAGAATAACATTAAAGAATTTGAATATTGCAGAAGCTTTGAAAGAAGAAAATATGTAATGTTGATAACAATGAACCTTATACTGGCTATTTTTTCTTAGTTTCACTTTTCTTCATTTAACGTTTAAATTAGAAATCACTTACCTTATTCTTCTCTTCTTTAAGATATAGATTCACAGCTGCTCTTGCACCAGAATAAACTCGGGTGCGAAAGCTGCTTCTTTTATAATTGGAAAACCGTGTTCAAATAATATGCAAAATCTTTCCGACAGAAACATCTCAAAAGAAAAAAAAAGGATAAAGGATAAGGAGAATTGCACGTTGAGTACTTAGTGCCCACAAAGGGGTTTTTCAAAACCTGCTCGGTAACCAGACCCCAATTATAAGGGTACACTCAACTCTTAAAAGGAGACAGGGAAGTGTTAATAAGGTGACAGCGATTGAGGAATTGCACTATATACAGATCTTGGACATTGAAAGATGGTAATCGCACACATCAACCATTTGGCCCAAAAAGCAGAGACTGGACTGACTAAGGTGTCAGGACTTTGAAAGCAAGAACCAATTCTTAATAGGAAAACCTGGAATGCATTAACACAAATGACAAGGCAGACCACTTTAGGATCTAGGGGGAAGGCTAATTCTCTACATAACGAGATCAGGTGACCTAATTGAAATTTCCGTAAACCAGTAAGCATTGCAATTCTACTTGAAGGTATGGAACAGTCGAACCAATCTTTTAACGTGGAAGACACAGACGAGGGACATAAACTGTAAAGTTAAGGAAATGAAGGCTGAAGTCTCGATAATTTTACCACAGCCAGGGTAGCAATAGAAATATCTCGTTGTTTCCAGCATTGTAGAGAGAGAAAATAAGAATTTCAATGCAGAACTAAAATGATTGGAATGAGAGACAAAGGTTTTGGCACAAAGGGAATATACCTAGGATTACCTAATACAGCTCATTCAAGTAAAACTTCCAGTACAACCAAATCTAAGACTAGAAAGAGAGAAACTAAAAACGTTTCTTTACTATTTATCTTTGTTACCATTAAATAATAATGGAAACTAACTAGGACAAGGTCTTGGAAGTAACTGAACACGTTTATCCACAGCTATAGAAACGACTCGATAAAAGAATTCCATAGAATATTTTACAAATTGTTAATTCCTCTATTAAAAGTCTTGATTTCCTCAATCTTCTTCTGACCAAAGGAATACTCATCAAACTGTAGTTTTGTGTATTTTATAAATTAAGATCTCTAGCCTTTGGCGTAGCCACGTCACGTTTCCCCCTCTTTTAACCTTCTCGGATCAACAAGGAATGTGTTTATCAATCCAGCTAAATACAGAAACAAATTGGTTTTCGTATTTCTTGATACTTTTTTAAAAGCGCTAAACATGAACACGGCCTGGACTGTATACTCTTTTAATCTTCTTAGGACACATAAATACAACACCAGATTTTTCTTTAGTCTTAAGTTCTTAAGTCTTAACTTCTTAAGTCACTCATTAACATTCTAAAAACAGTTAAATAGGAACACCACTCAGGTTTCGCTTTGATCTAAACTTCTTACAAGATCAGCTAAATACTAAAATGAGTCGGGCTTTGCCTTCTTTGGCCTTCTTAAGAGAGCTAAACACAAATACGTATTGGATTGCAGCCTTTATTCAACTTTTTAAAGCGCTAAATACAAACATGAATCAATTTGATTTAAACATTTTAAGGGACCTAACTAATTACAAAGAGGAAGTGGGCTTTGCTCTACTTTAGTCTTCTTAAGAGGGCTAAGCGCAAACACAGATGGGATTCTGCACTGCATTTTTAATAGAGCTAAATAGGAACACGAATCAAGCTCTATCCTGATCTGAACTAAATACAAAAAGGAATCGGTATTTAAACTCCTTTGGTTTTTTGACAAGGCTAAACACGAACACATGTTATACTGCGCACTCTCAACTTTCTTAAGGCAACCAAACACGAACACTTGTCGAGTTTCTTGAGACAGCTAAATACGACAAGAATCAGACTTCGCCATGATTTAAATTTCTTAAGAGGCCTATATACGAAAATGAATCGGGCTTTGCCTTTTTTGTTTTTTTTTTTCAAGAGGACTGAACACGTACATGTGATGGAATGCGCCGTTCTGTAATTTTCTTAGAGCAGCTTAATACGAAGATCTACCGAGTTTTGCCCTCTTTCAATTTTCATAAGAGAGCTAAGCACGAGGGCTTCGCCCAATCTTAATCCTCTTAAGTGAGCTAAACACGAACACGGGTCGGGCTGTGACCATCTTTAACCTTCTTAAAGCAACTAAATACAGTAAGAATCGGGCTTTGTCCTTATTTAAACTTCTTAACAGACATAAATGCAAAAATCTATTTTTGTCTTTAACCTTCTTAAGGCAACTAAATACGGTAAGAATCTGGCTTCGTCCTTATTTAAACTGCTTAACAGACATAATGCAAAAAGTATTTTGTCTTTGCTCCATGTTTGTCTTATAAGAGTCTGAACACAAACACGTGTTAGACAGAGAAGGAATATAGAGACTTACGTAATAGACAAAAAGTTCTATCCAATCATTTTAAATGTCGACTCTAGTCCTACTTAAAGAAAAAAAACAAAGCTCACATTAAATATCGTGTTTGGCTGTACGAACCTTGTCTATAGCCTGAAGACGACCTCCGTTTTCACTTTATCAATTCTCTTATTTGTACCAAGAATTCTATCGTTGGGTTAGCTTTCCGGCACCCGGAAAACAAAAATATTCTCTAACAATCCCAAAAAGTCTCGAATATCGGACTAAAATAAACGGAAACGAATACCGACAATGAATATAGGATGTTGGAATACAAATACCAAGAAGTTCAGTACTGACTGAAAAGAAAAAAGGTCAAGGATATGAAATAATTGATAAGTATATCCACTCAGAGCAAAAAGAGGAGTTTTCGTAGCAATAAGGA
>VTPC01008096.1:12215-31454 GCA_011009095.1 Ignelater luminosus
CAAAAATATATATAAAACTGAAAAATCATAACAGAACAACAGAAATAGAAAATAATGAGGGCGTAAATATACCGCCAAAAAAAAATGCTCTACAGATAAAGTCAACGAGGAATCGACCTCTTTCCTCTATAAATTGAGACTAGCGTCAAAAACAAAAGACATACATGGAACAACAAATGAAGAACGTTATGAAAATGTGAAAGTTTAAATATATCTAGCTGCAGAAGAAGCACTTGGAAGAGTCAAAATAAAAGAAAAGAAGAAAACTTACCAGAAGTGGCTGACCACAGGAGGCCAGGAAGACAGAAGAGAACATAGAAGAAAAACTTATGAAACAAAAAAGAAATAAAAACAAGAAAAAACTAATTTTGACAAAATAAATGTAAAGATATAGATAACTTATGTGGAAGAGAGGTATGGAAAACGTTGAAGAATCTTCAACAAAATACCCATGAACAGGTAAAGATAGAACCAATAAAAAGAGACGAATGGGTAAAATATTACTCAGAGCTGTTACAAGCAAAGAGAAAACTATATATTACTACCATCTTATGAAAGAAAAGAAAGGCAGACACACGTTGAAGAGATAACTGAAAATGAAATAAGAAATGCGATAAGAAAAATGGAAAACAACAAAGCAGCGGGCCTTGGAGGCATACCGGCAGAACTGATAAAGCACTCCCCTACGGCTTTGATACAAGAACTAAAACTAACATTTAACGAATGTTTATGGAAATAGGAAATGGGCTACTTGAGCTGCATACATAAAAAGGGGAATAAAAGAAATTCCAATAACTACAAGGGAATATGCGTATCATTTTCTGTGGGTAGGTTGTACGGGAAAGTCATTAAAGAAAGAATAGAGAAACAGCTGAAGACATCTGAAGAACAGTGATTTTCGTGCACTGACAACATATTTTCTATCAAACAGCTCATAGAAAAAAGTGAAGATTAAAAGAGGGTGCAGTCTAACACGTAAAGAAATCCTTATCCTTATCCGTATTTAGGTCTCTTACCAAGTTTAAATTAGGGCGATCGATTCTTGTAGTATTTAGCTGTCTTAAGAAGGTTGAAGATGGGCGCATTCCGACCCGTGTTCGTGTTTAGTTCTTTTAAGAAGATTGAAGAAGGACGAAACTCGACAGGTGTTTGTATTGAGTTGTCTTAAGAAGGTTAGAAAAGAAGGGAGAAGGTTAGAAGTGTTCGTGTTTAGCCCTCTTAAAAAAAAACTAAAGAGGGCATAGCACGATTTCTTTTCGTTGTTAGGTCTCTTAAGAAATTTAAATCAAGGAGAAGTCCAATTCTTGCCAGCAGGCTTAAAAAAGAAGAAATGCGGCATAGTTAAGTTATAAAATGCACAAAACTACAGTTTAACTTTCATTTCCGATTAGTATCCCTCTTGCCAGAAGAAGATTGAAGAAATCAAATAATCTTCTTAGAAGAATTACAATTTGTCGAAGAATCATAGAATTCTTCTATCGATCCCTTTCTACTGCTGTTGATAAGTAAGTTATAACTTCAGTGACTTCCGAAATTTTGTCCTAGTTAGTTTTCATTATTATTCAATGCTAACAAAGACAAACAGTAAAAAAAACCTTTTTAGTTTGTTATTGGCATACTCTTTTATCACTCAAGTTTCGTTTCTTTCCTTTCGAGTCTTAGTCTTGATTGTATTCCTCAGGTTTCCATTGCAGTCGATTTATTTGAACGGGCTACATTAGGCAGTTCTTACTATACTCCTTTTTTGTCTTTCATTCTAGTCATTTCCGTTCTGCGTTGAAATTCTTATTTTTCTCTTTACAATGCTGGAAACAACGAGATATTTCTTTTACTATCCTGGCTGTGGTAAGTTCATCGATGCTTCAATCTTCATTTGCTTGACCTTACTGTTTATGTGCATCCTGGCTGATTCATGTTTAATTTTGAAATTAACCATTTTCGTTCCAAAATCAAACAGGATTTTCTTTCTAAAAAAGTCCTCATTTTCATATAAAAGTAAATCACGAATCTTAATTCAAATTGATAAAGAAATTATTCTAGATCATTGCAATACATTTCATAATCATAAATAAAGAAATGTACGAAATCACAACTTTGCAATTCCTGACTAACGCAATATGAAAAGTTTTTGGTTTATGATCCTTCGATTCTGTCTCTTAAAGACTGGTCCGTCACGGTCTTCCGAGAGGAACCAACATGTATGGACTCGACAGCCACTACATCGATTAACTGCACACTGAATATTCTACATCCGAAGAAAGGGGAAGATGCTAACGCGTTTTCTTCCCACATCAGTATGTCGTATCATTAATCATTGTTCTCATCGGAACACGACGATACCTACCATGGCAGAAGACAAGAAGGTCTCATCAACATAACAGATGCTCACACAGGTACAGACCAATCGTCTTCACACCATCAATATGGATAACATGGCCGCTTCTGGGATCAACACGATGCAGCAATCTCGTACGCTGCAAAGTGCCCTCTCGTAACTATGTCAAGTCATCCCAGTAAGGCCGAGAATTTACGCCCCTCTGCCTTGCCGCTGAAGAAAATTCAATAACCAAAAGATTTACAGCAACCAACAACTGCTGCAGTAGACAAGAAACCAGAGTTCATACACCCTCGACCTCGACAAGGAAAAAATCCGTATTAGGGTTCGCACTAGAATCGGAACAAACGAGCCACGTAAAAAAAGAAGGAGCGAGTCATTGCACATAACAAGGCAGCTCATCAGAAGCTGTACCAGAAGCAAGTAGCGTCCGCTGAAAGGACGCATCATGGCCTATGCAGCCAATCCGCTGAAGGACACATCAAAGCAGCTCATCAGAAGCTGTAGCAACAGGGCAGCTCAGAAGAAGCTGTCCCGTGATATATGACTAAGCCTTAGTACCAGTTACACCCAGGACTAAAAAAGACTAACCAAGGATAGAAATCTGCTATCCGTCTGGTAGAAGCACCATGGTATAGCACTCGTCAACCGAAGCGGTTGCATCAGAAGCTGTACCACAACCAGTCCGCCTAAAAGACACTTCGTGAAGAAATGGTACTAGAAGAATACTACGAAAGAAGAATAATGTACAAGTCCGCTGAAAGACACCCATGGCATGAACAGCTGATCAAATCGCAAGGTGTAGACAAGCAGAAAATATAAAAGTCCGCTAAAGGACAAATAACACGTCCGCTGGAGGCTTTCAACAAATCTACTAAAGGATTAAACGAGAGAGTTCGCAATACCAAATCAGGCACCTCACATACAAGTCGCTGCAGCGGAGCCCGAACAGCTTTGTAAAGCATTTGCGCCTCTTTGCAAAATTTCAGGGCTCAAATACATTGAAGTCAAAAAAGACACAAGTATAAGAATAAACATAAAAGAATCAACAATCTACAATGGGTCTAGAAGTCATCTAACTTCCAATCATCAATCCGTCGAGAGAGCGAGAGAGACCAACTACTAAATACTAAGAAAGAAAAAGCAAAAGAAGAAACTTCCATTCAACGATACAACAAAAACGAATCAAACGCAGTACAAGTCCACTGAAGGACAAATCCAACTAGCATCAAGAAACTACTATTAATAAAAAAAACAAAAAAAGGAACTACCACAAACATTAATCAATTTATAAAATCAATTTCAGGCTTCATGACGGAAGAAGAAGTCTAAACAACAGCGATCCTTATTTAATCACTTCACAAAAATCTTTTAAGTCACCAAATTTCAAGTTTAAAGTATCTCAAAACCACATCCAACGGCTTTTTTCATTAAATCATTTTATCTAAAGACTTCATCCTATTTAATGTTATGTATTACATTCAAGCTTCCAATCTTTAAAAAATTTTCTGGAGACGCAGACGCAACCTTGGTACACCTCTCAGTAGCTTTCGTGGTGTCGCTTTTGCAACGTAGAAAAGTAAGTGTTTTGATTATTTCTAATGCCCAAATAATTTCGGAAACCAGAACCTTTGAACGTAGAGTCCCAAAGTAAACCGCCATTATCTAAAAGCAATTTATAATTTCAGAACTTAGGAGCAGAAACTGTCCTATCGTTTTTGTTACTACCATTGTGGCCAATTCGTCACGATGCTCACACCTCAAAAGAGGGACTGACTACACTGAAGAATAAAAAAACTTGAGTTTTTAAATGCCTGCAATCGGCGATCGTTTCAGAATTTGTTGATCAGAATCACAAAATCTCACGAGACATTCTTGATCGCATAAATGTTTTTCAGGGAACAGATCAAAACAAAACACAATCTGCACATATTTATTAGTGTAAGCATCGACAATGAACACCAACGTTAGATTTTCTGGATGTCGCTCCGCCATCTTTTGGTTCATATGGTCAGCTCATTCCCTTCTGAGGTGGGATATTCTTATGAGTACATCTGTCACTTTAATTCTTTGACTTACTTCCTTCTGGATTCTATCTCTTAAATCGATCCCAAGAACTTTCTGAGCAGTATGTAAGTGGAAGTTTTGCCGCAAATTTGCGTGTTAGTGACCGTAAGCAAGGACCGATAGTATACATGACTCATATTGTTTTTTAGGTTTATAGGAATTTCTTCAAGATTTGAGAATTAACCCGTCTACCGAAATCTCTCTTTTACGAGGCAAATATATTCAAGTTCTGTATTATTTGATCTTCATTTCTAGATTGGCTATCGCTCGGGCTAATTATCTTAGTTCGTTTTATTAACTTTGAGTCTAATTTGTATATTCTTGCAGCATGACCTACAACTCTTCTGTCATACGACTGATGAGGACCATAGATGACTCAGTCGTACTTTATTTATGTACATGTTAATATTTGCCAATTTAAGTTATTAAAAACGTCGTCCAAAGTACGCCTCCCTAGACAAGAATCTTGTCTAAGTTTTCCCGTTATGCAAAGAAATATACATTATATAAACTTACTACTTAACCTAACTAAATATCTTACTGCCGTAGCAGACACTAAGTTTGGAATCTTCTTCGCTAAAGATAGCTTCTGCTCTCTTAAAGGATTCTAAACAACCTCTACTATAGTTAGTATAGGAAAGCCATTTTGAATGCTGAGAGACTTGGTGCAAATTAGGTACCAGAATTCCAAATTTAGACGAAGAGTAACTTCTAATGCGTTATATTTAATGCCTGAGCTATAATTTTTGCGTCAGATAAATAAAATCTGCACGTCGCAAGATTCCGACATAAAAAAACCATCCAATAAACCTGGCTTGATTATAAACCTTTCTTCATACAGACATCTTATACTTATAAGAGACAGGGAAAAAATTGATCTTTTTTTTTAATAAAGAAAAATTGTTTGTTTTTCTGAAACATTTCTTTGGGTCACAGTTTTTGCAATGGTGACAACAAAATACAAATTTTCTCGTCATGTTTACACTCTTTTTGTTCAGTTTAGTTTATGTTCAATTTGATTAAATTTTTTTTGACTATTCAATTGTTTTATTTGCTACGTTGCTTTCAAGATCTGTTGTAGTGGGTGTGTTATGCTTGTTGCATGCACACTAAAGGTAAAATTCTAAAGATACACAGTTAAGTGTTGACTTTCTCAAATAATGCTCTGCAGAAACATGAAAACCACAAAAATATTATATCGAAAAGACAAAAACCTATATTATATATTTACCTTCTTTTTTGGTTATTATTAAACTTTAATACTTGTATAAAGTGAAAGAAGCTACATACATGCAGACTATACATAAGTAGTTATCTTTAATTCAAATGTAACAAATAAAATTGGCGGAAATAGCCTTAGCAAAACGGCATTTTTATTTAAAAGGAATATCGTGTTCGTTTACGTAAACGGCAACCAAATTAATGCTATTTAACGAAAAATTCAAATTTCAACAAATTTCAAACTTTCTAATACGTACAACAAAACAGTTCATTCGTAATACAGTGCGACAGTTATTTTGAGAAGAAAAACTAGACTGATTTATACAATAGTATTATAATAAAAGAAGCTTTACATTAACATATCTTATGGTATTTCTTTTTCTGGTCACATCTCGTATACCGGACACCTAATCGGCTAGACTATAGTTAGACATGAATTTTTTAAATAAAGGAGTCCTTTTTCAGTCATCTCACGTATTTAATTTTCTAACTTCCGAAAAAACCCCAGCAGCTTTTTTAAATTTTACATCCAAAATAAAAAACACAATAAATCCTCATTTTATTTATTACAAAACATGAAAAAGAGTACTACTACTACTAGCTCTGTTACACTATAAATAAAATTCCATTTTAAATATTAAATTAAAAATTATTTCAACTCAACGAAGCTTATTTTGAATTTTTTCATAATAATATAGAAAACACTGGAGTCTCTCTCTATATATAATATAAAACGTAATTGATTCTTCAAGATACCGATTGTTTGCGACGTGAAAATGAAAAAAAAAGAAGAGACGAAGTGTCAACCGAAATGAAGTAGAGGTGTGCTCTCAGTTTTGTAAATAAACGAGGAAAAAAATGTCATCGCCCCTGCCACAACGGGTAAGATGATATAATCTCGGGGCAAAATAAATCAAGTCTTCAAATGATTTGAAAGTTAGATACACAAAAGTTGCGCTAACCGGAGAATACATATAAACAGTATTGGATAAGTAATCCAATCCTGCGCCATTGCCATAAATAAATATTGTCTCAACTCGATTATAAACTTTGTTTCCAGTTGTTTGGATTGGATACGTATATATATATACACTATATATAAACTCTCAATCGGAATTCCATTTGTCTCTTTTTTCTCCGTTAAAGTCTATTATGTACTCGAACGATTTATACCAACATTTACTATTGTTATACGGCAGCCAAGGTCCTGCAAACTGCCCTCTGCTACAAGTACATCATTACGTTTACTACTGCGAATAAAACTTTTGTAGAACTATTCCACAGTGAGAATGTCTCCTTAGAGATTTGAATTGACGTTTATGATTCTAGATTATTGCAGGTAACAAACAAGACCGTCCTAAAAGACAGTGCAATTAATCCATATTTATTTGACATTTAAATTAAGGACTAAAATTTTAGATTTCCCGATTTAAAGTTAAAACCGAGATTTTTCTACATTGGTCGAGATCGAAAAAGCAAAATCCTTCCTTCAATTTTTACGATGCAAAAAGGGAATTGAAGGCATTAAAGTAACCTTGAGTATTATTGTATTCCCGATTCCGACAATAAAATATCGGAAATATGAAAGTACGATGTTTGTAACAAAAATTGAAATTTATGTTTTTAGATATTTTTGCTACTCCAGGTGAATTTTTAAGTCCTCTGGGTTTTATCTAAGAAAAATCTAATAAAGAAGGTTTATACACTTTTTTTTTGAAAGATTTCTCCAAAAGAAACTTTAGGAGAAATTTGCAGAAACTTGAAGTAAAAGTTATTTTTTGTCAACAAATTGAATGGATTTCTAAAGTAAGATTTTACTGTATTACGATTTTACTGTATTAATTAGAATGTCATGATAATAATTATACTATGAAACAGCATTTTTGTCGTTTCAAGAGGATTATGACTAGACTAACAGATTTTGTCTTCTCTGTTTTACTGAAGGACCTTTTGAAGACGGGTTTCAATTAAAAAAAATTTACTTTTTTCTTACCGCCATCTACCACATCCCATTTGCCATTTCTTCTTATCATTTACATCTTCTTCATTGAGGTCTGTTTTTTCCATCGCTAGTTGCACCTATCTATTTTATTGTAATTTCGGACCTGTCCTCTTCCTTCTTCTCTTAGGGTTCCATTTCCAAGCTGTCAACGGTATTCGTGCCTCATTCATCCTCCGTATATGTCCATACCAAAGTAGTCTTCATCTTTCTATTTATTCATTAAGTATCTCTTTTACATTCATTAGTTTTCTTATGTTTTCGTTTCGAACTTTATCTCTTAGTGTTAGTCTGCAGCTTCTTCTCCAAAACATCATTTCCATTGTATTTATTCTATTTTCAATTTTTTCATTTACATACCCATGTCTCTGAACCATACAGTGAACAACTTTCCACTATTGTTCTAAAGATTTGGTGTTTAGTTTTGTTTGTAATGTCGTCGTTCCATATGACTGAGTGTAACTATAGTGTTATTGTTTTTCCTTTTTTAATTTTATTTCTTATAACTGTTTCGTCTGATCCTGTGTTTGTTAAAGTAATCCCCAAGTACTTGTATTCGTTAGTTTTAAGGAAATATGGTCAATTTCTAGAACTTCTGCGGCGTTTCCAATGACCATGTTTCGCGTCTTATCGTAGTTAATCTTTAATCCCCATTTTCCAAATTCTTCTTCCAGCTTTTTTTTATCATGTAAGTGATTTCTTCTTTGTTTACTGCTAAAATTATTTGATCATCTGCAAACAAAAGGCTATACCTGTAGTTTTCGTTCATTTTTACTCCCATCATTCCACATTTCTTCTTCCAATTCTTTAGGATTTCGTCTATATAAATTTTGAATAAGGTTGGTGAAAGGCAGCAACCTTGTCGAAAACTTTTATCTACTTTAAATAGTAATGAGTGGTTTTGTCCTGGTTTTATTCTGCATACATTGTTTTCGTAGTGTTTTTACGGCATTTATGTAGATATTATCTCTTCCGCTCTTCTCTATTGCCTTCCATAAGTTATTGACAGGGACGCTATTGTAAGCCTTTCGAAGGTCCACAAATAGAATGTGCAATTCAGAGTTAATATATGCTAATTGTTTTTTCTATGAGCTGTTTGCTAGAAAATATGTTGTCAGTGCACGAAAATCACTGTTCTTCAGATGTCTTCAGCTGTTTCTCTATTCTTTCTTTAATGACTTTCCCGTACAACCTTCCCTTGTAGTTATTGGAATTTCTTTTATTCCCCTTTTTATGTATGAAGCTCAAGTAGCCCATTTTCTATTTCCATAAACATTCGTTAAATGTTAGTTTTAGTTCTTGTATCAAAGCCGTAGGGGAGTGCTTTATCAGTTCTGCCGGTATGCCTCCAGGGCCCGCTGCTTTGTTGTTTTCCATTTTTCTTATCGCATTTCTTATTTCATTTTCAGTTATCTCTTCAACGTGTGTCTGCCTTTCTTTTCTTTCATAAGATGGTAGTAATATATAGTTTTCTCTTTGCTTGTAACAGCTCTGAGTAATATTTTACCCATTCGTCTCTTTTTATTGGTTCTATCTTTACCTGTTCATGGGTATTTTGTTGAAGATTCTTCAACGTTTTCCATACCTCTCTTCCACATAAGTTATCTATATCTTTACATTTATTTTGTCAAAATTAGTTTTTTCTTGTTTTTATTTCTTTTTTTTGTTTCATAAGTTTTTCTTCTATGTTCTCTTCTGTCTTCCTGGTCTCCTGTGGTCAGCCACTTCTGGTAAGTTTTCTTCTTTTCTTTTATTTTGACTCTTCCAAGTGCTTCTTCTGCAGCTAGATATATTTAAACTTTCACATTTTCATAACGTTCTTCATTTGTTGTTCCATGTATGTCTTTTGTTTTTGACGCTAGTCTCAATTTATAGAGGAAAGAGGTCGATTCCTCGTTGACTTTATCTGTAGAGCATTTTTTTTGGCGGTATATTTACGCCCTCATTATTTTCTATTTCTGTTGTTCTGTTATGATTTTTCAGTTTTATATATATTTTTGATCTTATTAAATAGTGGTCTGATCCAAATATGGCTCCTTTGTATACTCTCGTGTCTTCGACTTTGATCTGTGAGTTTTGCTTAACAATTACGTAGTATATTATTGATTTTTGGTCAACAGCTGGTTTTGTACATGTATTTATGTATTTCTTTATGTCTAAAGAAACTATTACATATTCTTAGTAAATACTGGTCACATAGGTCAATCAATCTAATTCCATTTTCGTTCAAGACATTCTCTTCATATGGGCCTACTGTTTTGTCCTGTTCTTGCGTTAAGGTCTCCCAATAATAAAACTTCTTTTTAATTTGTTACGTTTTCCAATGTATTTTGCAGTGTTTCTGTTACGACTACATCTCTTCCTTTTATTATCATGTCTACTCTAATTATTCTTTCATTTACGGCAGTCCAGGTTTTAACAGATCTGTTGTATTTTTTCCTTATTGCTACGAAAACTCCTCTTTTTGCTCTGAGTGGATATACTCATCAATTATTTCATTTCCTTGACCTTTTCTCTTTTCAGTCAGTACTGAACTTCTTGGTATTTGTATTCCAACATCCTATATTCATTATCGGTATCCGTTTCCGTTTATTTCAGTCCGATATTCGAGAGTTTTTGGAATTGTTAGAGAATATTTTTGTTTTCTGTGTGCCGGAGAGCTAACCCAACAATAGAATTTTTGGTACAAATAAGAGAATTGATAAAGTGAAAACGGAGGTCGTCTTCAGGCTATAGACAAGGTTCGTAGAGCCAAACACGATATTTAATGTGAGCTTTGTTTTTTTCTTTAAGTAGGACTAGAGTCGACATTTAAAATGATTGGCTAGAACTTTTTTTTTATTACGTAAGTCTTTATATTCCTTCTCTGTCTAACACGTGTTTGTGTTCAGACTCTTATAAGACAAAAATAGAGCAAAGACAAAATACTTTTTGAATTATGTCTGTTAAGCAGTTTAAATAAGGACGAAGCCCGATTCTTACCGTATTTAGTTGCCTTAACAAGGTTAAAAACAAAAATAAAGCAAAGACAAAATACTTTTTGCATTTATGTCTGTTAAGAAGTTTAAATAAGAACAAAGCCCGATTCTTACCGTATTTAGTTACCTTAAGAAGGTTAAAGATGGTCACAGCCCGACCCGTGTTCGTGTTTAGCTCACTTAAGAGGATTAAGATTGGGCGGAGCCCTCGTGCTTAGCTCTCTTATGAAAATTGAAGGAGGGCAAAACTCGGTAGATCTTCGTATTAAGCTGCTCTAAGAAAATTACAGAAGGGCGCAGTCCATCACATGTTCGTGTTCAGTCCTCTTGAAAAAAAAAACAAAAAGGGCAGAGCCCGATTCGTTTTCGTATATAGGCCTCTTAAGAAGTTTAAATCATGGCGAAGTCTGATTCTTGTCGTATTTAGCTGTCTCAAGAAACTCGACAAGTGTTCGTGTTTGGTTGCCTTAAGAAAATTGAGAGGGCGCAGTATAACATGTGTTCGTGTTTAGCCTTGTCAAAAAACCAAAGGAGTTTAAGTACCGATTCCTTTTTGTATTTAGTTCAGATCAGGATAGAGCTTGATTCGTGTTCCTATTTAGCTCTATTAAAAATGCACTGCAGAATCCGATCTTTGTTTGCGCTTAGCCCTCTTAAGAAGACTAAAGTAGAGCAAAGCCCACTTCCTCCTACGAACAGTTGTAGGGTTTTGCCCTCATTCACTCCTTTTAAGAGAGCTAAACAGAAGAAAGAATTAGAAGTCAGTCCTACCTTAATTTTTTTTAAGTGAACTAAATACGACTAGAGTCAGGCCTACGTCAATTCTTTCAAGCGAACTAAATACAACTTCTTTTAAGAGAACTAAACACGATCACCAGTCAGGCTTTGACGTCCTTCCTTTAATCTTTTTATGAGAGTTGACACACTAACGCAGATCGGGTTGCGCCCTTCTTGGTAGAACTACTTATGAACATGGGTTGGCCTTTGCCGTTCTTTATTCTTTTTAAGGGAGCAAAACATGAATGTGGGTCAGGCTCTGCTGTTCTTAAATTGTCCTAAGAGAGCTACATACAAACGCAAGTCCTCTACTTCGAGTCAGGATCCGCATTCCAATGAGCCACCTGAAGTGACTCAAGGACGGGCTTTGCCCTTTTTAAATATTCTTAATAGAACTAAACATAAGCATAAGTATGGTTTCGTCTTCCTAATCTTCTTAGTAAAGCTAAACACGAACACTGATTGGGTTGTAGTCTCTTTTAACCTTCATAAGACCCCTTAACATGAACACAAGCTAGGCTTCCCTACTTTAAAGTTACGTACTAACAACACTCGGGCTCTGCACTCCAAGGAATCACCTGCGTGGCTCAAGATTCCTCCAACTTTCTTTAAAAATCTAGGTATTCGGGAACACGGATCGGCTTGCGCCCTCCAATGGGACGTTTGTGATAAACAAAGTTGGGGCTTTGCCTTCCCTTAACCTCCTTAAAAGCGCCAAATACGAATACAGACCTTGAGAGAAATAAACACGAACATGGGTCAAATCACTGTCACGTTTATTAGCAATGGTATCAAAATTAAGTAGATGACTCCTTTAAAGGTAATTATTCTGAATTTTCCCCTTTTCAGGTGTTCATTTTAATTTGTTACAAAACTATTAGTTACATTGTGTACGTGTCTTTCCAACTAAATATTTGTTTCTCAGCAACACCTTTAGTGGACTATTGAGAAAATAAAAATGAAGATTCGTAATCAGGGACATAATTTCACTTTCTGAATAAGGCGGTAACGCCGACGCGGCGACTAACGCACACTCCGAATCAGCCTGGACTTCTAATACGTTGTTTAGAGTGATCCAAGAAGAAAGTTACTAAGAATCGAACTGTTCAACATATTGCATACTTTGAAGATTTCATGCAGTCTTCAGATTGTCAAGAGATTTTCAGAAGTTCTTGAAGGTTATGAAGCCTGTGTGTCGATCTTATGCATTAAATGCTTCCTACGTCTACAGTCGTCCTAGGTACTGTTGGAATATGACATCCCTCACTAAAGAAATTCATGTCAAATGCAGCAATTGACTCACTTTACTCTTCATTCTGGTTCTAATTTGCTTAAACAGCCAGAATACTCTCTAGCCGTGCTTTTCTTATCTTTGCATTTACTTTACTGCGTTACTTCATGGTTACTACATTTATCAGTTGTCCATTTTTGTTTTCTGTAAAATTGTCTTACTATTTCCTCGTCATGGTCTGTAATTGTTGCATAAATATGTTATGTAGAATATCACTATTTCTTGGTCCATTTTACATTTTATTGTTGCCTTGTCGTTTTCCATATATTAAATACGTGTTTTCTTTTTTCCTACTGGTGATAGTTATTATAGCCAAATTCCAAAGTCGAAGACGGACAGGTTCAACAATTAAAGATAACTAGTTCAAAATAAAATTTGGTTATCGATCCAAAAGATCAGACTTGCAGGTTTATTACACAGTCGAGGTGACTCTTATACAGTCCTTACCTTGAGCCACCCTTAGTCTAAGCGCACAAAACATCAAATGTACTTTTTTTTTCCTAATGATTTAGCAATAAGTGCTACTATCTGCTTCGTTGCATTGTGATGCTTGAATATTTATTTTCATGTTTCTACAGAAACGACCTTTAAAATCGGACCACAAAGAAACTCTAAGCGTATTATGCCGTGCGTCCAACCCTGCATGCGGCAAGACTAAGAAAATAATAATAGGAAATATGGGAACAATATACCTAGTGTACTAATTCATAAAATGAATTATTTCTAACAAAATTGAAATTGTTTAGTTTTATTCAAAAACAATAAAATCTACAACTTTGAGCACACATAAAAAATGTGTAAAAATTCTTTAGGGGGTCATACAATTTTAAACAAAATTTGGTTTTGGTAAACTATCATCGCAAGGGTAAAGTTTGTTTTAAAATTTATCGTTTGATGTTTAATTTCAAAATAAATCAACTTTTTTTTTATGAGTTGATAATAATTCCAGCAGTTACTTTTTTTATTTAAAAAAGTTTAAATGCAGTTTCGGAAGTCTAGATATATAAATTTTAACTTTAATTTTTTCAGTGTAGTACCGAGTTTTCTTAAAAGCTGCTTTCACAAGATTAATAGGTAATACATTTTGCCACTGATCCATCAAGTATTCAAACACGACCTTAAATGTTAGGACACTTTCAACAATCATTAAAAATTTAAGGTGGGCCATCATTCTTGGTATGCTTCCAGACCGCTCTTGAATTATTATATACAGTTGGCGAATTCGCATGTGTATTTGAACTCTGACATATTTAACTTAATAATGCTCGACTGACCAAAGGTAGGTTTACAGGGCATTACGGAACTATATATACATAGGTAGTAATGGTCTACATTATTGATTAACATAATTGGTTCTACTGAAACTAACAGATTCTCTAGAGATTCAACTAATTGCCCTTAATGAATTAGATCTACATATACCTGTTACAATCGCATACGTCATATATATGCTATGTATGTGGGATTATTTACCTAATTTCATGTTTTGTAAATGCAAGCGAGTGCTCTTCGCGTGAAACCTGTAATCGATAAGTACCACTGTGATTATTGAGATTGTAGGATTGGATAGAGCAAATTTTCACGTATTGATTTTAAAAGATTTAAACACGATCATCTCCTTTTAGAAGAGATATCCAACTTCAAGGGAGAATGCTCGATTTTTGAGAAAACCAAATTCTTCGCATTATCCTTTTTAGTAAAACCGACAAATTGTGTTTATTGGATAAGGGAGTGCGTTGAATACTCGTGGGATGATCAAAGCATTTGTGCTCCTTCTCACTGCTTCAATGAGTGACCACCACATACAATTGAAGCCTTTCAGTTTGATGATGGGTTTAAAGGACACCTAAAAGAGACGGGATAACTTTTAACTAGAAAATGTAACTATTTCTGCTTCTGACGGCCTATTTTAAGCACTGTTATTGTTCTGATATAAAACACAGCCTCTGCAGTTTTAATAAATTTTAGAAATTACACGTTTCTGTGTGAAACCCTGCGTCAGCGCTGTAGGGTGTTGTTAGTTACTCGAAAATGTTTCTGTTTGCTTTCACACCTCTGTTTTCACCTGCAACCTTTCCCTCCTCTTAAGAATTTTGGATTTCACTATATTCCAGGTCGTTTCTAACAAGATTTTTTATTGTTGTATATAAATTAAATCTGTCTTATTTTTTCTTTTACTATTTGCGAGATATTAGTACATCAGAATTAATTACAAAAAAGTTTATTTAATTAACATTTATTTATTTTACTTTACCATTTAATAATTAGCGTCATAAGCATACAAGTACGAGATAAGCTTTTGTATATTTACTAATCTGCTAGTAGTACATTATATTTGAATTAATTATCAAGCAATTAATTGAGAAATATTTGAAGCATAATATCCAAAAAAAAGACTAAATATGGTATTTTTA
The DNA here is from genome assembly GCA_011009095.1 of Ignelater luminosus. Taxonomy (NCBI): domain Eukaryota; kingdom Metazoa; phylum Arthropoda; class Insecta; order Coleoptera; family Elateridae; genus Ignelater; species Ignelater luminosus. The sequence goes on from VTPC01008096.1 coordinate 27,298, forward strand.
AGGTTTTCCTATACTTCAGAGTAGAGCGTTACAAAATCAAAGAGCTGAATCTTCAAACTTTAGGTTTTCTATGTTGAAACACCATTTAGTTTCGAGGTATATTAGAACACTGAAAACATCTCAAGAGAGCATATCCAGGGGAAGAGTTTGAAAATTTTCAGTCTTGATTTTGTTTTTGTTGAATGTTTAAATCGTCTCTGACCCAAAACCTTGTAATATTGCAAGAAACCTGTTTGAATTATATGGGTTCGAATGTAACCCCTGTGTTAATAGCCTTGTAAAGGCCTTGAGTTATCTTTTGTTATGATTTATCCCTTTGGGCATTGCTTGACTATTCGGAACTATCTAGGTTCTTTTGTCTTGTATGTTTTCTGCCCCTATCTCAACACAAGTTTCAATAGCCAGCATTTTTTAATTCATATTGCCTGACCGACTTTGAAGGCTGATTTGGAGCTATTTCTTTCTAGTACAGGAGCGTTTTTATTGTGGCAGAGATAAGGATATTACCCAAGCATCAGTAACACCTACACAGATTGAACGTTTAATCTTGTCTAGATTAGTTTTGTACTTAATGTTGTTGGATTTACCATCAAATTCAGCGGGCGTAGGGTTGTTACAATCTTTTTGGTATAGAGCAAATTAATAGCGCCCGACTTGCCGAAATTTTTGTCCTTTCTAGTACTTAATGTTTTCTGCATGTAACTTCAAGGTCAGCTTGGTATTCGCCATCTTTTAGAATTTCTACATCGAATAGAAGCTACCACGACAGTCTTAACTGCAAATCCATCATTTGACGATTTCCAAAGTTAGCTGAGTTGCTTTGAATGCTATACTGGCAAATTTCCTCCCTAGAGGTATTGTCATGAATCATCTTTATATTCTTGGACATCAAAACTGCCTTTTTGAGGACATCAATAACAGCAGGACACCATGGGAGAAGGACCAGTACTCCTTCATATAGGAAAATATGGGTAGGTCTATCGGAAACTACCTACAGATTATCCCCTTAAGGCGGCTCGACTGTTTGTAGTGTTTGAAGTCACTATACCTTATCAACAGTCCATGTTTATTCACGCCTACTTACAAAAGATTGTTTTGGTTAGTTAAGAGACTTTCGTCAAATGAGTTTTGGATCTACCCAGTTCTAGCTCGTGCAATGTACGTTCAAATTAAGACGGTATCAGACATCTGAGTTTGTTGTCAAATTGACTCGACAAATTGGCTTGTGTGTGTAATGCTGATCCATGCCCAATCGACTCGCCGAACGAAATGGATGATTCGGTAGCATTTTGCTTTTCGTGTTATACCAAGTAGTTTGTCTTGCGTGTCAGGGTAAGCCTGCTATTAAAAGAGCAGAGAATCTTTTAATGCGCAACCAACTTTAATAGATTGACTGTCTGATAGGCCTCTCTAGTTTCCTGTTCAGGCGTTTGACTAGTCAACTAACCAAGCAACAAGGACATCTATAATACGCCGTTAGATTTTTTGGGAAAGCTGTGCTGAAATTCCTGAAAAAAAGCTTTGCAAAGCGAGTAACGAAACATGATTTGTACATTTTTAAAATTCTTGTAGGCTCTCTTCGTAGAAAATCTAGAACCATATTGAATAAATTCTTTTATTTCTAGACTTTTCTGTCTTTAGCTTTCCGTCTTTTTTGTACACACATTTCTATATTTCGTCAAGATATTCTACGATCAGAAGCTAGGCGTTGAACATCAATAATTTACTGTCTGAATCTGCACCAAAACAAAAGAAGAATAAGAAGAACATACAATAAAAATATTTCCAAACAGGAAACAAAGTTGTGTTCAACTTATAGTGGGAATTATATGATCATAAATAAAGGAAAAATGCATATTGTCTTCCTACAAATAATAAATCCTCCACTGATGAGTCCAAACAAGGACGAAACGATCGTCTGGAGGTATGTTAGTCAATGCTTGCACGGATTATTATTTGTGGGAAGACAATATGCATCTTTTGGATGTTTTTTCTTTATTTAAGAAGAACATAGTCTAGAAAGGTTTCTGATTTAAATGGTCAGGTAATTTACGAACGCAACAGCTAACAAAATAGGACAAATCCTGGTTCTAGTTGCAGTTTGCTTGGGGCTGTAAGTGCGCTTGAATGTCATTTTTTCTACACCGCTAATGATGATGTCGGGGCGCATAAAGTGTTCTGGTTACTTATTTTTATTTCATTTCCGAATATAAACATTTTATTGTAAAGCTAAGCCTTAAAACGTATTTGACATTATGTAGATAATGATCAAGTTTCTCTTCTATTCTAAAAAATTCAATTCTTGTTTCCTACCTCGAAGGACATAACTTCAAATTTCAGCAAAGGAAATGTCAATTGTTTTCGTTCAGAATAGAAATTGAGTTGCCACCTTAGAAACAATTATACCTGGTAGCCTTGCCACTTCCACTTCGAATACAATTCTTGACAACCTTAAAGCGACCATCAAATCTAGAATTTTCTAATAATTGACAAATTAGTTAAAAATGTTGTTTTGAAAGACCAATGACAATTCCTCTTTAAAAAAGTACCTGCACGTACTACAAGTTTGCCTTGCGCTTCAGAGTTTGCTTCTTTAGTTACTACAAAGAAAATAGAAATTGAACGAAATGAAAAATGTAAGATAGCAGAAAGCTCAGAAATCGTTGTTAGTCTTTCATGAATTTGTTGAAGAAGATGAACATTATCTGCGAAGTTCTAGACCGAAGCTATCAACAAAATGGTCGGGTGATCTACAAAGTTGACAGAGCGCAGTAGAACGCAGTTCTGTAGGCGAGAAATCATACTACTTAGACTTCCTATCCTCTTTCAATTTTTATTTTCTAAAGCTGGGGTTCTTAATGAAGTGAAGAAATTTTTAACCACCGGTGCCAGAGTCCCGAGATAAGTAAGATTCTTCCTTTTTTCCAGCTGGAATAGATAAGTAAAATTGAGTTTTTGGGCGCAGCTACCTGATCAACGAAAGTAGTGCTCGCTGTGTCTTGGAGCGTGATAGAACGCGAACGGCGGTTCCTCTTTGTTGGGAAGGCGCTGATAATGCTTTGCAGGAGTCGATGGAAAATACTGTTCTGGCATTTGCCTTAATCATTAAAAAAAATCGCTACCTAGGTCTCTTGGTTGCCTGGTGTGAGAGTAGGTGAGTGAACTTCCATGGGCGAATTATCTGCATACTATGAAGGGATTTTCAATGTCAATTAATTCGGGGTCAGGTTATTGATACACTTTATGAAAACGACAGGTGGATCCTTGATCCCTCCAGCTGAAGGCCTTTTCTTTACATCGGTGTTATTTTGTTTTCTTCTATTTATTGATCATTACAATTGGACTTGTTAGACCAACCAGCATTACTTCTCTAACCCAACTTACTACTGAAACGTAAGTTAAGGATTAGTCCATCGATGATCTCCTAAAGTCCAACAATCTTAATACACCCGGTAGTGTGTATTCACTCTTACGCACAATGCTTTGTTTTATCGGCACTTGATCGCATACTTACATTAACTCATGTGGTCTCTTCCTCTTGAGTCTGAGTTCTTGTCCGTCCACATCTAGGAGTTGGAGTGCCTCGATGTTTGGATGTTGGTGAAGCTTGTCTTCATGCTTCTTGGCGATATTTCGAATTTCTTGGCCTACAGTACTCATCTGGCGGTCTCAGTGAAAAATACTGCTTTTAACAAACTTTGGTGCCCCTGTCATGTCTCGAAAATTTTGTTTGGAAAAATCTGTATTATTTTAACATGACTTGATGCAGCACAGCCTCATAATTGAATGCCGTAAAGCCAAACGGATTTAAGAATCCGCTTGTATAATAGCAGTTTGTTAGCTACTGACAGTTTGGACTTTCTGCTGATAAGCCAGTGCATTTTCTTCTTTTCAATTTCTAGTTTGTGAAGTTTCGTTTTAATATTTCCTTTCCAGCGTAATTTAGCATCGAGGTCCATTCCAAGATACTTTGCAGTATTAGCGTGTGGAATTAGCTGGTTGTTAGCCACCACAGGAAGATAGTTTGCTTTAGTCTTAGTTGTGAAGTTTATATGTACTGATTTGAGCTTTATTCTCCACCTTTTTGTCAATTCGTTGATGTTTTCGATGGCCTTCTGTAGCTTGGTGGTAGCTTCTTCGACTGTATTACCTGTAGC